>JAJHUR010077896.1:11588-49196 GCA_027495735.1 Lutjanus campechanus | reverse complement strand
AAAAAAAAAAAAAAAAGTACTGATATACACACTGAAATCATTTCACAAAGTTTATATTGAAAAGCTTGACGATTTGAACCGGTTGATGTTAGACAATATTACTAATCATCAGGAATTTTACTGTGGTTTATCATGAAAGTGGTAATCATTAACAGTAACATAAAAAGGCACATTGTGCTTAATGATGCATAATTAAGCATCCACAAACTTTTACACTCCTCAAACACACACAGAAAGTTTTAGACACGTAACCAGGACAACAAGTGTTCTTAGTATGTTTAGTGAAATTGTCTGTTGATATAAGCATATATCCAGATTGAGAAAATAACAATCATGAACCAAGCTGGACAACAAGATTTTTTTCAGAGAGAAGAGAGAAGATTGACTATTTCTGTACAGTTAGAATAATGCCTGTCACCAGGTCAGATTCTCCATGAAATCAGATGATTGACAGTTTATATTTCCTCAGACAAAGTTACAGTGAGATAAGTAAGTTAGCTGGTTAAAGAGAACGAGGAGGAGATTTTCATTTGGATAATTTTATTTTTGATGTCAAATTTTGTGGTTGTGGCAGAGGAAACACACTTTGTCCACAGGAGCATAAAACACATAGAGCCTAAACGAGTGTGCTTGTTAGTGATGTCAGTTTGTTTGTCATTTCATTAGTTATATTATATATTGTCAAAGGATTGATATAAAATACATCATTAGTCACACTAAATGTAGTTTTATTACTTAAGCTTCCATGAATTTGCACTTTAAAACAAGATGGTATGTAGATGAGAGAAATATTAAATAAACATTTATCTAAGCTATAACAGTGTTAAAAAATGTCAAAATGATGATACAGATTAACATTTCTGGAAAGCAATAGAATAAGTTTTTTGTTGATATCAAGTCAAGATTTGATAACAAAATTAGAGCTGCAATGATTAATCGATTAATTGTCAAGTATTAAATTAATCCCCAACTATTTTCATCGTCAATTAATCAGTTTGAGTCATTTTTTGGAGAAAAAAAAGTCAAAATTCTCTGATTCCAACTTCTTAAACGTGAATATTTTCTGGTTTCTTTACTCCTCTGTGACAGTATGACACCGTTTTCTGACACTGTATAGACAAAACAACTAAATGATTTATCAAGCAACGAATCAACAGATTAATTGACAATTAAAATAATCATTAGTTGCAGTGATGCAACAAACAAAAGTAATGCAGCTTTAATCTATAAACTATAACAATGTTATTTCTTAAATTGTGATAGTATTCTCTTACAAATTGTCACTTGATTTTAAAACCAGTACTCACACACATACACATGGGTAAAAAAAAAACACCCAGCATTAAGTGGATCAAATTCAACCAACCTAATACAGACAAAATCAGTGAGACAAAAGAGCACCGACCCTCTCCACAGCTGCCTTTGTGCCCTACATCTGACACGTCCTAATACTTGATACAACACGGCTGTGCATCGGGGAGGAACTTTTAATACCACCATAA
Organism: Lutjanus campechanus; assembly: GCA_027495735.1. Classification (NCBI taxonomy): domain Eukaryota; kingdom Metazoa; phylum Chordata; class Actinopteri; order Lutjaniformes; family Lutjanidae; genus Lutjanus; species Lutjanus campechanus. Next base: position 47,694 of record JAJHUR010077896.1, on the reverse strand, counting down.
GCACCCTCACCTCTTTTAAAAGCAAACACAGAAGCAAATCAAAGCGAGTATTTCTCTCTTATCTCACAGAAGTGCAAAGGCTTGATTAAAGGGACCAACGCGCCGTCATTTTGCTTTGGTTCCTCCCATTCAGAGTGATGCCTGTAATTAATTTGGGAATTACTGCGTCTGTCTGATGGTCTTTAGAACTCGACTTGAAAAAAAAAACTGAAGCTGATCTCACACAAGAATAAATCAATTAAATCCTGGGCCTTTAGCACAAAATGTGCCTCAGTCAGTCAGCGGCAGCCTTTAAGCTGTCTGTAAGCAGAGAAACCACTATCTCTAAAAGCTCGACACACAAAAGCTTAAACGTAGATCCATTATACGTGGCTCAGCAAATTGTTCGATTTTCCTTCCAAAGAAAGAAAATGTAATTCTCTCAAGAGCAGTTTATTTTTTGAAACCCATTGTTTACTCTGAAAGACCATGAGGAGCCATCATTGCATTGTCCTCTAACAGCTTTTATTTGACAGAGGGAAGCAGTGAGAGAAGAGAAGAGAGTGAGAGTGAAAGAGAGAAAAAACCTTGAAGCCTTTCAAATGCAAAGAACGCTTCTATAGAGTCCTCGAATTGATGGCCCCAAAGAGGTTTAAAAGACCTTTCACCTCTATTCAAGTCCCCAGTCTTTGCCTACTTGATGACATAGGAAAACACCACGGTATCACAGTGGTAAGGAGCTGAACCCAATAAAAGGGGTCAGGTTTCTGAATCCCCCCATTCTGCTCGGCCCAATCGCTGCTCGCGCCCATCAAGCGGAGGCCCAAACAACTGATGCTAATTGATTCCCATGGTGTGGCTGAAGTCAATTCTCTTTAGCAGTTTAGTGGCTGGGGGTCATGCAAAGTGGCCCCAGCTGGGGGGCAGGGGGGACGTAGCACTCAAACTGCCAGCTTGAATCAACAGCACTTCCTAAACATCTTCAATGTTAAAACAAACACGCAAACAAATCGACTACGACGGTCAAATAGACGTGGACGCGCACCATTGAAGCAGGGCTGGACAATTTTGAAAAAATATGTAATTATGATTATTCTGACTGTTACTGCAATTGCGATATGATTTTTGATAGTAGAGGAATGATCATCTTTACATCATTATAATCACTTTCATTGGAAAACAGATTAAAATGATTATATTGTGATTTTTGCAGTGTTCTGTACCAAACAAAGACATTTTCTTGGGTCTGTGGATGACAGCATCTTTGGATCACTGCAATTGTTGGCCTGCTCGCACTGGTTTTTACTTTTGATTCAAATATGTATTCTGATTCAGTCTAACCTTGACAAGTTAAGTTAAAAAACATCTGAACAACAAGATATTAACATAACCAACAATAACCGTAAATCTATAATTAACTAAACCATCCATGCACATCATTTAAATGGAAACAATATACTGGAATATAAACCAATGCAACCACAACCAAAACAAATCACACAATCAGAGGAGAAATCCTTTAAAGACTGCACAGGAGTGAGAACAGATTTTCTCCAAATGCACAGGAGGCTGTGTTGTCGTCCCTCTGAGGCAGTGAGAACAAGCCCCAAATGGGGTTTTCAATGGAGTGGGCAAACTCAAAAGGACTAAACTGCACTCCGAGCTAAGCCAGAGCAGGAGCTGGGGGAGGAGGGGAAAAATATAGCTCCTTTAAAGAGCTGGAGGTTAAGAAGAATGCCTTTCAGCCCCCCCACCCCTCCTCTCCTCTCCCAAATTACATGTCTACACCCCTGCCACGGCCAATAGACTGCTTAATGTTGACCTGAAAGCATAGCGGGGGAGTTAAGGTATCAACACACTTAAGACCTGTGTTACTGAAAGATGGAAATAATGAACAGGAGCAGTTTAGGTTTAAATCATGTCAGCACAGCTCGACAGTGGGGATAACTTTGATGTTAATGCAGAGGCCAAACATATATGATGTTACAGGGAGTTTTGGTCTCCAGTTTATGTGCAAAGACTTCAAAATGAATTTTAAAAAATCCTGTGCCTACTTGCATAAACCTCTTTAATTTTCAAACTTACGTTTGTCTCATAGGTTGTTTAAATTAAGTTACTGTCATAATACAGCACATATGCACTTCAGTTACCATGGTTACGCTTCACCAGCATCATTCTTTAATGTTTCTAGACCATTGGATTTTGGATTGATGCAGAAAATAAACTCTGTGGCAAACAAAGGTTTATGATATGTAGACATTTTGTTCAGCATGATAATATTCACAAACAAAACTACTTTTATGATTTTTTTAAGCATAAATGCAATCGCCAGAGGTACCAGCTAATGTTTGGCTATAAACAAACTACACCATAGTCACATGATCGTGTCAAATGTTCGGTGGGTTGATATTAAATGCCCATGACAACCTCCGTAGTCTCATTTAGCCACTTGTTAGCAACTGCCCTTTTTAAGACATAAAGCCTGCAAAATTCACGAGTGGGGTATTTACTGATGTACCTTGTGTTGTAGAATAACACTTTAAAATCTCTTAAGTTTATGTTAACAAAGGCCTTCATTCGGGCATTTAACCAATAAGCCTGCAGCGTTCTATTGTCAGTTGTTAGCTTCCAAACAGACTTAGTTAGACTGTGCTTCTGCAAAATGAACAACAACGAAAAACAAAAAGAAAAAGAATGTCAAGCAGGACAGAAGATGAGAACGTTTTACTCTGAAAATGGAAAGCACAAGCACATAATCCAAAGTTAATTTAACCAAGCAGCGATAACAAGCAGAAGATGTGGCAAAAAGTAATGATAGATGAAGTGATTAAGAAACATGAAATTATCACTGCAACAGCAAGACAGGAGATCAACAGTAATCCAGTAAAATAATATTGCTAACATAAATATATGAGACGACTTAGCGTTTGGCTAGCTGCAGAACTGCATGTGCTAAAGACACATTTGTACTCTCTGTACATCGCTCATAGTGTCCTCGGATTTTCCCTGACCTGAAAAAATGTGCCTTGGTATCTCCTCTTCCGCTTTAATCACCATAAATTCAGCAATTGTCTAATGTTCCACAAATTATTTTACTTTACATTTTACTTTACATTTAAAGCTTAAAGGATTTTCCCTTACAACATCCTAAGGAAATCCTTATGGGGACTTTATGTAGCTCATTTTTTCCCAAGGCACCCTTGATGAAAATTTAAAGGGAAACCTTAGCCTGAGTGGTTTTATGCAACTGGGCACAGGTCTACATCAGATTCAAACATCTTCAACATTGGTATTATACATGTGCACACGTCGAACAAAACGCATACCATTTGAATAAATATTTAGACATCTCAACAGAAGAAAGGCACCAGTTTCCTCTCACTGATATTAAGACGGCGTGCAGCAGGCAGCAAACTTACTGTGAGGCCCGAAATCAGGGGCACACGGTCCCAACAGCCAGAGAAAACACATGCCAGCCTTCAGCTCTCTAACGCTGACAGTGTGCGGTCTGATTTAATGAACATTTTCTCCATCACAGGTTGTATATAAAACCCAACCGAGAGGCAACAGCTACCAGGAGACCTGCCATGAGCCCTCATGTTACGCTCTTATCCCAGGGAGATGCTGGAAGATCTCACACAGCTTGGAGGGCCAACAACAGCCTCTCTGTTCTTCCACGCAAACTCGCTCTCCCCTCCAACGAGCTCATTACAGCATGTCTGCAAACCAAATATGGCACTCATCTGGCCAACACCTGCTCCAAATCCAATCATTAAACTAGCTTGTCTAAATATATCACACTGGCATGGACCATTTCAATTGCTTAAAGACAGGAGTATGAGTCTACTGTGTGTATAGGCCTTGTCAGAGCCACTACTGCTTTATGTTAGGTGTTACAAAAGTGGTTGGATCAGTGTTGATGAGAGATGGAAAGCATCAATATTTCCAGCAGAAACAATAGCTGGATGTGAGGTTGGGTATAGTTCAAGAAGTTTAGATACTGGTACCAACACCTTGACTTTGATACCAGTTCCTGAACAATACTGTTTTCAATGCCAATTTTAAAGAAACTCTTTTTAACTGACAGTATTGGACTACAGAACAAATATAAATAACTTTCAAAAAACACTAATGACAAAAAGTAGTCTGCCTAATCCAAAGAAGAAGACAAAGAAGAAAGAAATAACTGTGTGGGTGGCGTTTAGTAGCAGACTGAGACCTCTTACTTTCTCTGTGCTAAAGAGAACTTTCAGCCAGGGTCTAACAACCCTCAATCATGGCATCATCATCATAAGTTGGTCTGGAAGCAGCGCCATGTTTACAGTAAGAACCATCTCAGCTCACCGCAGTGGCAAAGAGGGGAGGAACAGAGGATTCGATCCCGGTGGACGATGTGGTTGACAGACTCAGTGACTAGCTAATGAGTTGGCTGCACTGGCGAGCTAACACAAAGTTCACTTAGTTATCTGTACAGGTAAGTAGCTGCCAGTAAGAAACAAAAAAACAAAACAAAACAAAACAATGATTCCTGCCTCTAAGGTGCAACATTTACTATGTCTTTCCTGCAGGCCTCTACAATGTTAAACATTAAACTGTTCTTACATTAAAATTAGTACTATGCGTGTTTTTTTAAAAAGGTGAGTTTATCTTGTTTTTGTATCTTGCTTTTTCTAATGTGCACTGGAAAGCTGATACTCAACTAATGTCTGTGCAGGAGAGCAGAGAGATAGAGGTTTTTAAAAGTCTCTGTATGTTCGGCTCTCAGTACTTCAGTAGCTTCTAACTGAATCTCTGTGGTTTGAAATGAATTTTTTCTCCTGTGTACTTGCTTGTACTTATCTGTTGTATTTTACTGTTTGATGTTACTTTCAGTTTTATAGGAGCGTTGTTAAGGTGCTGGTGATGAACACCCAGCATTTAATGATTTTGTTCCTCAAGTCAAGCCAAGCAGCATGTGTATGAAAAAGGATTAAAAGAGTCTCAGTAGTTACTGATGGATGCGATGAGCCTTCATTGCCTCCGCCAAAAAATAAGCATGTCTGTCAATCAGAGCTGTTGCAGATAAATGCCTGACTACACAACTAAAGCAGAGTCATTTGACTTGAGACTAAATGCCGATTGTACCTTTTCCCACTGAAGACAAAAGCCAGATGTTAGTGGGGTTTTTTGTCCATTGTAAAAGGGGCTTTAGACAGCCAATCACCAGCATTATTAAATTATGGCACAAGCATGCCGCATGCTTAATGGCTCAGTGACACTGATTAAATTTACTCCATAGGTATCGAATTTTGGTACCTTTTTTTTGGACAAGGTATATTTCAGTATTCAATAGGACAAAAGCAATGGGTTGGTGGCATGAAAGTAATTAAGTTCTGTACCCAGCCATACCTGGATGAATCGTGCATGTCCTGACCATTAACTTGGTTTCTGTAAATGAATAACAAGTAAATACAAAAACCAAACTCACCACATTTCCTGCCCATCAGAACCTGTCCTGCCACACAGTGTCCTGGCAGCTCTGCTGGCTGGCTCAGACTCTTGCCGAGCTCGTAGTCCGATCCAGCAAAGTGCAGGTGGAACTGCTCCCGGTTGATGGACTTCCTCAAGGTCCTGATGGTCTTCCTGAGCCTCTTCTCTGAACGCCGGCGCACACAGTTCAGGTCACAGCTCTCTGCTGAGAGAGACACTTGATACCACAACTGCTTCCACAGCAAAATGTAATCTGCCACACCTACTGAAAAGTTCATGCCTGGATGCTCACATGCTTACCTTGACATTCACATAATCAAGTCAGGAGAAAAGCCACCACTTATAAAGAGTTCAAGGAAATAATACAAAAACACCTCAACTCTGAGTCCCAACCTAGAGCCCACCACCACAGCCAAGTCAAAACAGGAGATACTTTAACAGTTTGGTTTGTTTAGTGACAAACAGACAGCAGTGAAAGAAAGATGCAGAACAAGAAGCAAAGGATGCAGGCAGGCCGGCAGGCAGAGAGGAAGCGCAGAGAGACCAACCTGTTACCTCCTCTAGGTTCACATCCAGCTCAAACTCAGCTGTTATCGAAGAGCCGTCCTCCTCGCCGGCCTTCCTCCCGTGGCGGCTACGCATTCGCTGTCCGGATGAGGTGCACCGCAGGCTCACGTAGCTGAACTGAACATTTTCAGTAAAGAGGAACCTGCTATCTGTGGACATGGGAGACAACCACCCCCCCATGACCACACCACAGCCAGCAGACACACACATGCAACACACATCGCACAACTGTTAAAGAAAATCACAGATAGTATTGATAGCAAAAATCAATCCATGTGCAGACAGTTTCAAACAATCCTTAAAGGGATAGTTCAGATTACTTTAAGTTGGGCTGTATAAGGTACTTATTAGAGAAGCAGCAGAAGTACCAGTATGGAAGCCAAGCAATGAACTGCTGTGGACAGGGTCAGCAACAAAAGATATTTTATCCTCTTGAAAAAAGATACACCTCAAGTCATCAGTATCCTTTTAAGTGTATGCTATATTTAGAATATTTTTACTGCTATACTTTGCCCTCAGACAGCCTTTTTGGACGCGATACCGCTGTTATATAAGCCAAATATTGTTCTCTCCAAACAAACCAAACTCTTGACTTTGGTGTTGTAAAAGAATAGTTTGGATTCACTGAAGTCACACAATAACAAACAACTAACAGACTGAGCCAGCAGTAGACCAGCAACTCCTGTGTTCTGCAAGATAAAATGACTGATTTTGCCTATGGAGAGTAATATTTGGCTTATGTAACAGTGGTTTTCTGTCAGAACAGGCTGTCTGACAGTAAGGAAAAGTGGTGAAAATATTCTAAATATAATGCACACTTAAACTGATACTGATGTTTATTAGATAGAAGTGGCTAAAATGCATTTTGCAGCTGACCCCGTCCATAGTACATTGCTTAGCTTCCATGCTGTTACTCCTCTCTGCTTCTCCAAACTGGGGGTGTGCCAACTGCCATCAACTGTAGGTAATACAGTCATACAACCCCAGTTCAAACAACCTGCAGTATCCCTTTAAATGCAGTTAATTAGATCATTTTTATCATGTTGACAGGGAAGCTGAAAAAAGGATGTAATGTCACAGTGACAATTTCCTTTATTTGAAACAATTATGTGCCCTTTCAGTGACTGTGCGGGATGTAAAAGACCATGCCGAAACCCTTTGGAGAAGCAAAATAATCCTACAATCGGAAACCCATTTGATTGATGGCTAGGTCAGACCCAACTGAAAGGCATGCTATGGTTAATTACATCCTCCCCTGTCACTGCCAGACAAAGTGCTGTGCTGAGACATTCAAGACACTCAAAACCACATCACTTTCCCCACAAATTTCTTTCACATTTGCCTTTGGTTTTTGGTTTACTTTGAAGCAGCCTTCAGGTCTGCTTTATCTTCTGAAGATTGTGGCTTCAGATGCTGGCAGTTCTTTGTAAACGCAAAATGTTTTTTAACCAGTAACATGAAGGAGCTGTAATTTTAATCCTTGTCTATGTGTAATCTAAGTCTTGTGTTTGGAGGTATTGTTATGCTTGTTGTGTGGCAACCTCTGTACCTGAGTGCGCTGAGTTTAAACTCTCCTTGAGTTTATCCTGACTTCGCTTTAAGTTGCATTTTGCAGTGCCAGACTTAAACGTGGCTGTGGTCTTAATGCGTGGAACACTGGCCATTTCTGGACCTGCAGCACAGAGGAACAGAAAAAAAGTTATCATCTTGATCTGCATATGTATCAACTAAGAACAAGTAAAGACCAAGTTGTTCCTGAGTTACTGTTTTGTGTGGCAGAGCGGAAAGATCGATGTAAATCTGTGATGTCTTGTACTTGCCTAAGCAGTACAAGCCACTGCTGTTCTTTTGTGCGTCAGCCAGGCAGGGCAGAGGCATTCCACAGGTCACCGTGTAGGAATCCTCCGTCCCTGAAAAACACACAAGAGGCCGTGACACAACACGGACAAAAGTTAAGGCCACAAAAGCCAAGTCAGAGAGAGCAAACAGCCAGCATGTAGGAACACGAAGAGTTGCCCTGCAGACTGGTGATGACAACTGTTCACACACCTAGTTCAAAAACAGCTTTACTTACTGACTAATTGTGTTTCAATCAGCATTTAGCTGTGCTGCATCACCTTTCCAAAATATAGGTGCATCAGGTGATACCTGGCCTGCACTGTGCTGCTGTTTGGGTTTGGGTCTTAACGTCATGTTACTCCTGACTGAGGTGTGTCAAGTCCTGTTTGATTGGGTTGAACATGTCATATAAGTCACTATTCTTACAATTCACCACAGATGTAGGAGCCTTATTGTTTGCTATGCTTTGTCAGAACTGTACCGAAGTCTATTCACCCACTGCAATGTTTCAAACTAACATGCAAAAAGATCACCAAAGATTGACAAAAATCAAGCAATCAACAACTGACTAGAGTTGTCAACACTTTCTGCAGCCTCACAGCACCCACCTGGTCGCCATTAGTTTTTGTTAAATATTTGGTAACACTTAATAATAACCACTATTAATAAATGGTAAATTGATTGTTAACTTAATAGTTAACTTAATTAGTTAATAGTTATTTAATTGCTGACAAGCATTCAAATAATGTTTATATATGCTTTATAAAAAAATATTAAGCAATTAGAAAATATTATAAACATTAGTTGCAACTTTAAAATGACTACCAAAATAATATTTATCAATGCACTACCATTATTTATTAACCATTTACAAAGATATTACTCACATTAGTTGCATATTAACAATAAACGTCCAGATGATGTTTATAGAAAACACGTTCTCACTCGCAACGCATCAAATATTAAAGCTTGGTCAGTGGCCATATACCGTGATGCCGTAGGTACTCCTCCAGTGTCAGTGGAGGGCTACACAGTCAAGTTAGCGAATAAATACACAACGTCCAGGTAAACGTTCAAATTACAGGCACAAAAACTACATGAATAGGTTTAGGAAACAAAACTACTTCCTTAGGTTGAGGAAAAAGATCATGCTTTGGGTTAAAATAAATACATTACTTACATAAGTTCACATATGTAAATTAATGTACGTAAGTAAAGTACGTAAGGTATTATTTCATTGGCTGCAACTTTGTAATAGCATCCAAATCATGTTAATAGATGGTTTACAAACTAATCATTAACCATTAATTGAGTGTTAACTAATTATTTTATATTACATAAACTAATGATTCAAAAACATAAATGATAGTATTGCAGTGAAAAATACAATTAACTAAAGTTTAATTTACTATAAATTTACCATTTATTAATGTTGGTTATTGTTGGTATGGATACGGTCAGTGAAGCTGACTCACAGCTTTGACAATGTAGGAGTAGAAGAGTGAAAACACAGCGATGCTTTTAACTGTTTGATGAATAATGAGAGCGGCAAAATACACAGGAGTGTTACAGAACTGTGACTATGTACAGATCAGGTCAGCTTTGGTTCATGGGAAGAAAACAAAGAAGAAAAAGATCATGGATCTGCAGGTAAAGTGGTCTGACAATAAAGCTCAGGTGTTACTGCAGTTTCTGCAAACATCAACATGAGATTATGACAAACTAAACCACTTCCTCTCCAGCATTATTCTATGGAAATACAGCTAGAACTTCAGGGTTAAATAGGTACTAACCACACCAGGTGATCATGGCACAGGTAAATCATCAGTCATGCTGCATGAATATCTGGTTCAACCAACTCACCACTGCTGATATGAACTTGAGACTGGCACGTCAGGAAGCAGCGGTCCCCTCCCTCCTGCTTACTACAGTTCAAGGTAGGTTTAGAGGGGGGGTTTGCAGGTGGTAAACCCTCAGCCTCTAGATAGAAATCACAACAAAACTCCAAGGTAAAAAAGAACAACTTTTCATTGTTACAAGGAGGAAGAGGCACATGAAGATGAGGCACAAAAACCATCCAACATCCTGACAGCACAAACAGCATCATCGTTGCATTTTGGATGTTTTACACAAGCACAAGAAAACCAAGTGACAGAGAATAAAAGAGAAAAAAAGAAATCAGAATTCAAAGTATCTCCTGTTTTTGTTCCCCAACTTTTAGTCCAAAATGTGGGATTTCCAAAAGAGACAGATGAGCCTCTCATATAGGAAGAGGCACTGGCTTACCAATGCAGTCCTTTTTGTTCCAGTGTAGCTTATAGCCAGGATGGCAAAAGCACTCAAATCCCCCCATGGTGTTCTCGCAACCCTGCTCACAACCGCCATTGTTCACACTGCATTCATTTATATCTGACAGAAAAAAGGAAAATCATTATTATGATTACAGGCTCCATTTTTTCCAACACATTCACTTTAGTGTGTTTTTTGGCCTAACACCTCTTTAAATTATGCTCAAGTTGTAAAGTGCAGCTCCTTCCACCACTCACCTCCGCAGTGGGCCAGTCCATACATGGTGTAGCCTTTGTTGCACAGACACTGAAAACCACCAGGGGAGTTCACACATGTGTGATCACATGTCCGCTCAAAAAAACACTCATCTATATCTGTAATCAGAATCAGGCAGATGACATAATAGCAGGGCAGTCAGTTGCAATCTTCATCAGGAGGGATTTCCCACCCACAGACACACGCTCGCATTTGATCCTGAATTTTCCCAACTCAGTGATATGTGTCATATACAGTGCACTACGTCAGGTTAAATAGCATTGGGTTTTGATCGTAATCACAGGGAAAGAGAAGATGAAAAAGAAACCGTGTCTCATTGGGATGCATTTAATTTTGCATAAGGTCAGCGTCATTAGAGGCTGGTTAACAACAAGGCAAGGCTGTTATAAAAAACCAAAACACAGCAAAATAAGCTACTATCACTCTCAAACGAACTGACGGGTCTTTTATTACATAAAATATCACAAAAACATAACTAAATCCCAGACAAATGCTAAAGTTTTCATTCCTTCATTCATTAAACCTTTATTTTAACTCAGAAATAAATCGAGGTAGAGACCTCATTTTTAATTTAGCTGAGTAAAATATAAATAAATGCTCCAACAGAAAAAGAAAAACGAATAAGAAACTTAGATAAAAGTGGGAAGTAAAAAAAACAAAAAAAAACATAAAAACTATAAAACCTTATGAATAAATAAAAACAAGTAAAATTCAGAGCGAATGAATCAACTAAAACAAGAACATCTTAAAGTGAACTGTTAAACAGAAAAAGATAGGTAATTAATGTATAGTAAAGAAAATAGTTAATAAGTAAAATTTGTAATTTTTTATCTGCAGCTTAAAATTTGCATGTGACTACATGACTATCCCTTAACTTCGTGGTCATGAAATTACATTTAAGCCTTTTAGACTTCATACGCCATGATGCACAAAGAAGCTATGGGCACCATAAATGTCTGCTAGTGTTGTGACATCCCTCTCCCTCTAATTCATTCTAGTCAAGACTTTGAATAAAACAGTTCAGGCGTCATTTCTACCTTGACAAGAGCGTTCGTCTGTCAGCAGCTTGAAGCCTTTTCTGCAGTTGCACTCAAAGCTGCCGATGGTGTTCCTGCAGAAGTGCTCACAGCCACCGTTGTGATGCTCACACTCATCAATATCTGTGAGGAAACAGTTAATATCAAGGTATCAAGGTAATTCATTATCATTATACAACACAGGGTTGCATAACAAAAAGAAAGTTTAGTTGCTTCATGGTACTCACACACATAAAACATATACAGATGATTAAAATCAGTATAGAATAGGATAAAATATATAATAAAATGAAATAAAACCATATATATAGTTGATTATTTAGATATGTGCATACACTTACACGCCTATAAAATAATTCTGTAGTGCATTTTTTAAAATTTGCATCAGATTGAATGTAAAAAACAGTTAGTGATGATAATATGGTCGACATCTTCACATAAAAAGTTTGACATCTGTGAAAAACACTTAAACAAGACTTTGAATACAAATCCATAAAGATAAATCAGTGTGTCAGTAGAGCGCTCTTCTCTGTGGAAGTGTGTGTTTGTGGACCTGCAGTCTGACCTTTGCATGTTTTTCCATCCGGCTGCAGTGTGAAGCCGACGGGGCAGCTGCAGCGCACGCCTGTGGATGTGTCCTTACAGGTGCAGTCGCACCCCCCATTGTTCACCGCACAGGTTTCTGAAATTACACACACACAACATGAATGTCTGTGAATGACCTTTCTCCTTGTGAAAAATGCTGCGTTATTGATCAATGTCAGATACGGGATCCTTAGTAAAACAGAACCTTGATTTTCTGAACACTGCTTTCAAAACACCTGAACTACAGAGCTGATGTAATATTACATATATACTGTTTCTTCCATAGATTCTGAATTATTGCCTAAACCGCTTTAAACACACGAGGCTATAAAAATATAGAATTCATATGCTGTGTTTAATACTGTTTTAAACATCTATAAATGCTGGTGGAAACAGACAAATGGTTTTTATTGTGCACAGTTAGAGATTTCAATTAAATGTATCAATATATGTATTTAATTACTTATTTTGTTATTTGTATTTTGCTGGGTAGAAAAAATTTGATACAATTTGTAACAAAATACTTTAAGAGCTTGTATTTGAAATACTTAAAATATATGATTTAATATGTCATGTTATTCTAAAACTGTGCAAAGCCTCTGAGAGCTTGATGACAGATGGTTTTAAACATTCTTACATTGTTTCTCTAAGTTGAGACCCATATTGAGGGTACTAAATGCCTAAAATATGATCACACAGCTCACATTGCTTTGTTAAATATTCGATTCTGATTGGTCATTATGGCTATTCTAAGGTCTTTTATTCTGAATAGCAGACCATTGCTATGAAGAACAGACAGTTGCTATGAAGAACAGACGTTACGATGGATGCACTTCTGATCATAGACTCTGGAGAAACAATAAAATAATTTTCAAATCAATGAAATAATTTTTCACAGTACACTATCCCTTCCATATAGAAAGTATCTTTGTATTTTCAAGTTACAAATGAAATGAAATGAAATGAAATTTTGATACATTTGAAAGGCAAGTAATTGTAACTTCTTTTACTTTTTGATGTGTTTGTGCACAGTTGTGTGTTTGGATACTGAGTACACTCATACCCAGGTTAGATACATTTAGGCTTACAATGACAACATGTATTATTTATAACACAGGACAGGCCATGTACTTGGTAAAGTGCCAAAGATATATAATGTTTAACATGTATCGAGTGACCCAGAATCACACAACTGATAAATACTAACTATACAGGGAAAGATTCACACTGTGCTCTGTCCAAATGGAAGGAAAACGTGAAATGTACCACACTGTCACAAATGCATATTTTTCAGGGGGGAAACTGGGGGCGTGAAGGCGAGTGCGCAGTCATTTCACAGTTTGCTCTAAAGACTGAGGAATGCATTGGTTTACTAGACATTATTTCTCTCCCCTGTTGTAACACCCCTCAGTGGTTCCTGGCAGCTCAACACGCCGTCACATAAAACACAAATTCAAGCCTCTGAATGTACAGCAGGAGTGTGACTGTTATTACCCATTAACAGTCGTCGCTTGACCCGTTTGTCCACCTCAGTGAAGGATGTGGTGTTGTGATCGGAGGACTCGGTGGTGGCTTCATCTCGTTCTGTAACACACAAAACCAATATCATGTATAGAGTAGGAATTTGCACACAAATTTACGGCATTTACTAAATAACACAATTTTCTCCTAACTTCAGTTCTGGGTGTTTGTGTTAGTCACATCTCAGTAAGCAGATGCATGTTTACACTTGAGATATTGAGCCTGTAGTGGCTTGGTGTGTGTCAGATAACACACCTCATCAGCAAAGTGAATCTGGAGACAACATTGCAGTGATACGCCTGGACCTCACACACACTGCTGCTGTAGGGAGAGATATTACCCAATATCTGATCTTTATCCTTTATAAGCATTGTGTGGAAAAATGCACACTCCCTAACAGGAGAGCTGACAGAGAGAGATGTTTCCAGTTACATTCATCAAGATAGCCTCTGCATTACTAAAGAAACAAAGTCCAACATATTGTAAGCTGCTCCTGGAATGTGCACTGCTTGAGCTGAGGTCGAGTTTTGTTATATTCTGAACAGATATTATAATAAAAAACAAGAACCCAAAGCAGGAATCATACTTGTGTCATCCTCTTTCTGTTTATATACAGTATCTGTTTATATGTATGTAAAAACAACCAGCCAGCACTGACAGTTGAGGTTCATGTGCTAACAACAACCAGTTTAACATCCAGTTTCCCTGTTTTCTTTATCCTTTTAGTAGCTTTAAGGTCCAGTTCGATTCAATTTAATTTTATTTATAAAGCATCAAATAATAACTGATGTTATTTCAAGGCACTTTTCCACAGTCTTTACAATATTATTTACAGAGACCCAACAGTTCCCACAAAGAGCAAGCACTAAGGCAACAGACGCAAGGAAAAACTTCCTTTGAACAAACAGAAACTTTGAGTTCTATACTGGGCAGCCATCCTCTGCGACCGGCTAAAAGAGGTTGTTAAAAGTTGTTAAAATGATCTTTTTAAGCAACTCTCAGATAGCATTATCAGTGGTTGTGTCTAAATGAGAACCCCCAGCCCATAAAAGATCTCGAAAGTGTGATAATTTTATCCCAAACCATGATCTTTTTCTAACCCTAACAAAGTGTTTTTTGTCCCTAAACCTACCCAGATCTTAATCACAGTGTTGTCACATTATAAAACATAATATGTTTGTACAACGTGCACAAGGAAACGTACAAGTCTCTCAGGAGTTTCACAAATCTAGGGTTTCCACATAGACCATTTTCATCTTGTTGAAGCTATACAGTGTTGCGAACATCACCTGGCTTCAAACCCAAGACTCCATTTGACCAAAAAAGTATTTCTAACTTGCTCCAGAGCTTTCACCCACATCTCACAGTTTCGTTCAGATCTTCATGCACCAAAGAAGACTGTAAGACGCAGTAAAATCTATCTTTACAGTACATTCTAACTTTCATGCTCATCTAAGACTTCATATTTACATCTAATCAAAATACTGTAGATGTCTTATGCATCTTTTTATATACATTTCCCTAAATTTCAGAGTGACATTTTTGGTATATTGGGAAACTTCTGGATCTCTTTAGAATTTGCAATAATGTTGTGTAAGTTTGAACAATGTGCAGCATAGCATGAGTTTGAAATGACTGAACCATGGAGAGGGAATTTGGATTAAAAGACAATATATGGCAATACCAATGAGAGATATGCTTTTAAAGGAAAGTTTTTTTTTTTTTTTTAAAGTTATTTTTTTGGCCTTTTGTGCCTTTATTCATAGTGACAGCTGAAGAGTAGACAGGAAAGGGGGCAGAGAGAGAGGGAATGACACGCAGCAAAGGGCCGAGGGCGGGAGTCGAACCAGCGGCCGCTGCAGAGGACTACAACCTCAATACATGGATCGGACACTCTACCCACTGAGCTAAACGTCCGCCCTAAAGGAAAGTTTTTTAAATGGCTGTGAGATTATTAAAGGTAGAATAAGTATGATTTGACTGTTGTTGTTTTTAAATGCAAAAAAAACAAAAAACAAAACAAAAAAAACTTGACTGTTGACTTTCATTCCAAGGATGTCAAATACTGACTAACAACTTAGGTTGGTGGAGCGTCCCGGGCACAGTAAAATAATGAAAAAATAAGAAGGTACAGGTGGAAGGTGGGGTTTCTGCAGATGCAGGCGCACACATACTTCTAGTGTGTCATTGGTGATGATTGAGAGAGATTATTTTGTTTTATTATTTTGAGTCTTGTTTTTAGGAAAACATCATGCATAGTTTGTCTTTAAAGATTACTGAAATATGCAGAAAATGTTTAAGATCCGTATTAGTGCACAAGATACAGCAGTTTAACTGCATCATTGTGTCTTTGGTGGTCTTACATCCCCTGTGTAAAACAACAACTTAGTCCATGAACAGTCTTCTTACCTACACACGACCTCTTGTCAGGTTGCAGGGTGTACCTGACGTGACACCTGCATATGGGGCCGTTCTCTGTGTCCTCGCAGGTGTGCTGGCAGCCTCCGTTGCCGTGGTTACATGTCACTGCAGGGTCAACAACATGCAATCATAAGACATTAAATCAGAGCAACATCTGAAGCTGTGTGAACTGAGTGCGTGTGTGCGTGAGTGTGACTCTGTAGGTGTGTAGTGTGAAGTTAGCTTCATGCCGCTGAGCACGTACAGATGCAGCCTCGCTGGTTCCTGGCCAGCTCGAACCCTGGACGACACTCACAGGCCACACCCCCCTTGGGTGTCTCTTTGCAGATGTGGGCGCAGCCATGCTCCTTATTCATACAGTTGAGGCCCTCTGGGATAGAAAGAGGGCGAGAGGTACACAATGAAACTCTCCTACAGTGACTGACCGGCTCCACACAAAGGCACACACACTGAGAGATTAGTCTGGCATCCTCAAAGACACTGATTGTTCTCACGCCTTACACAATCCCAAAACATCAGCCATGGTGTTATTTTTAGCACCTCCAGAGAAGGAAATAAGTTTTTAAGGAGAAAATAAGTTGCTCAAAAGTTCATTCCCTGAAAATAAAGCTCTGCAAACCTTTCTAGTGTCTGCAACACAGTCAATAAAGCTTCAAGCTGAAAAATGAGATGAGCTGAAGCACCATTTATAAAGATGGGTCACAGCTGAGTGGATCGGTCCACAGGAATTAAAAGGGTTGTCAAGACCCGATGGAGTGGAAAGTACTTGTATTTAAGTTGACTTCAGTCAAGAAGACAAAACAAAGGCACTTCAGACTAATCTGTGACACAGACCACATAGAGCCGAGTGTTGCAGTTATTAACTCATTTTGTTCTCCAGGACACAGAGATCTTTTCCCACAGCATGTTGCTGCTGCAGATAAAAGCTCAGTGACGGGAGCCAGATTGAACCTGTCACCCCTCATTGTGCCGTCAATCTTATATTTGTATGTGAATGTTGGAGAATTTGCTACATAATTCTATGTCCTTTTTCATAGCTTATTACAATTAACAGATACAAGCATTCCCACAAATAACCTTTTTAAAAATAACATTTAACTTTTTAAACTGCATTTAAACTTGCAGGATTGCAACAGAATATTTTTAATAATTCTGATTTGTACTTCAGCTGCAGTATTACTGGGTTGTCATGCTGTTTACAGAACAAGTGTGCATGTTGTACACTCACCCACAGAGCGGTGGATGCATGTGTGCTGGTTGTCACTGAGGAAGAAGCCCTCCTTGCAACGGCACTCGTAGCTGCCCATGGTGTTGACACAAGTGTGCTGGCACCCGCCATTGTTGAACTTGCATTCATCCACATCTAAAGGACAGTGGATTGATTGCATTAATTAACAGTGTTTACAACACTCAGGAAAAGTATGTGTTATTTTCACAAATGAGCTTTCAGCCTCAAACATTAAGGCTTAAAATACATCTGTTTTATCCAACATTGCACATGAAAATAAAGCCCAAATCAAATCTCAGCAATAAATATTTATAAATCTTTTGACATCTCTGCATTAACAGAACCAAAACTGTTTGTATTACGCTATATTTTAAAAGTTTACTAAAGATGGCTCAAGTGTGAGAAACCTCACAAACAGCCCACACAAACATGAACTCTTTGGCATCAGAGCCGATGATTCAAGCTCTCTGTCTATCACTAAAGGTTATTCACTTTGTGGTTTACAGCTGATCTTACCTAGACAGTTATGCCCGTCATGTGCCAAATTGAATCCGTCATAACAAGTGCAGCGATAATTGCCTGGTATATTGTTGCACTCGTGTACGCAGCCACCATTGTACTCCATGTCGCATTCATCAATGTCTGAGAAGCAAACGCCACAGAAATGAATGTTCACCCACTGATCAAAAAAGTTAAAATGCAAAAGTATTATTGTGTAACACTAAGAACAAAAGCTTGGGTGCAACAGGAGAACGCACGGTGCATATTTTCAACAAATATAGAAAGAATAAATGAGTACAAATGTCACAAATTGTATCCTACAGGAATTCAGAAATGATGCCCCAGTAGCATAACAAGCATAGCATAACAAATGTTATGATATGGCAATTACAAACATTTAGTCAGTACAACAGACATATAATCTATTCAAATACCACTAGAGCTGCAACGATCAGTCAACTAATTGATCGAAAGGAACTTAATCACCAACTATTTTTTATAATAAATTAATTGTTTCAGTCATTTTTAAAGTAAAAATGGCAACATTTGCTGGTTCAAGGTTCTTAAATGTTAGAACTTTTTTCATCATTTATGATATTAAATAAAGAATCTTTGGGTTTTAGACTGTTAGTCGGTCAAAAGAAGAAATCTAAAGATGTCACTTTAAGCCCTGGGAATTTGTGATAAGCATTTTTCACAATTTTTTGACATTTAATAGACTAAAAGATTAACTGATTAATGGTGAATATTATTGCCAGATCAATCGATACTGTAAATAATTGTTAATTGCGGCTCTAAATGGCACCTTGCATTAAAATATGTGCCTAAACTCCCAGACTCTGATCCCACTTTGCCACTCAGATGGTTTTGGCAACTACATATGAATGTAAAGCTGCAATGATTAACTGATTAATTGATTAGTTGACAACTATCAAATGAATTGGCAACTCTGTGGATAACATATTAACTGGTTTGAGTCATTTTTTTTTTTTTAAAGAAAAAAGTCAAAATTCTCTGATTCCAGCTTTAAAAAGTGATTATTTACTAGTTTCTTTGCTCCTCTGTAACAGTAAACTGCATATCTTTAGATTGTGGACAAAACAAGATATTTGAGGATGTCATCTGGGGCTGACATTTTTCACCACTTTCTGATATTTTATCGACCAAACAGCTAATTGATTAATTGAGAAAATAATTAACCAGATTAATCGACAATGCTTGTTAGTTGCAGCCCAACACGAATGTGAACCAAACATCTCGACAAAAAGGAGACACATTACCTTCGCAGTGTTTTCCATCTCCTTTGAATCCTGCTTTACACGTGCACTTGTATGAGCCTTGGGTAGTCTGACAAATAGCATCAATGTGACAGCCATCACTTCCCTCTGCACATGCATCTGCTGAAATCCATATGAGTCTTATAGGTCATGATTACGAAAACACATTCAGATAGTCTAATGGGTCAAACAGTATGATATTTACCACATATGTACATATAAGCTTGTCATGTGGTGTGAGAATATACTAAAGACGACAAACAAGAAAACTTTGATTTAACTGATAGACTAAAACTTCCCTAATGATAAAAGTAGCCTACAACAGGCAATTTAAATAAAAACCCAGAGAAAACTAACGTGAAAGTGACTAAGTTAATCACAAAACAAAACTTATTTTACAAACTTCAGCATATAAGGAACATAAAGCTCACAGCAACAATAATTTGTGTATAGATACACATTTAGAGGAAACTAATTTAAGTCACCACTGGGGAAACAACAAGAGCGCACTCCTGAAAGCGTGCGTAAAGTCTCCACGACTGGAAAACACAACACACACTCGCACACATGCAGACACACACTCACTACAGTCCCACCTCGAATCTCTGGAAGCGCTGTGCTTTGGCGACTATTTAACAAGAGCAAAAACAAACAAAAGTGCCTTGCAGCCCAAATAGCTCCCATGGTGATATGATCCAAGTTTAGAGGTCTTCTCAAAAGGACGCGTACGCACTGAAGTCGTGACCGAGTGTCCGCCTCATTTTCATTCTAGCCTGTCAATCTGCTTCACAAGGGGCTTTTGAAAAGAGAAAGGAGTGAGTAAGTGTGTGTGTGTGTGTGTGTGTGTGTGTGTTGAGAATAGGAGCGTGCGTGCGCGTACACGTGAGAGTGAAAAAAACGCTTTTGAAGCAGAGTGTCAAGTCACTCAGACAACCAGAGGAAAAACCGGAAGTATTAACGCTCTTCATAAAACGTTACAACATCAAGGCGCTGAAGAGGCTTTTATTTTGAAAGCCTTGACGGGAAAGCTTTTGATAAGCCTGAAGTGATTGAGTTCTTTTAAAGTCTCAACTCTGTAAACATGCCCGTTGCTGTTTGTTTTAAAGTTGACAATGACAAACCTCTGATAAAAAATCCCGAATACACATAATACAAGTACATACTATGTCGTCAATGATGGCTGGGGGGGGGCTAACTATCTAGCTAGCTCTTGAAGAGGTCCGTTAGCCAAACAACGTGGTTGCTAGGCAACGGACGTTCTAATTTACAACAGTTTCGAAAAAACGTTAAAAAAACAAAACAAAAAAACCCGCATATTTTTCTTTGTTCTGTTATCCTGCCAAATAAATCAATATTTTCACTTCAAATCTATGACTAATTTGTGAAAGTTAAAAAAAAAAAAAAAAAAAAAAAAAATCTCCTCCAAATAAGTGCTAGTTCCTGGAGTCATTCGTCAAGGTTTTGGGTCTGTCCTTCTCTGGTCCTACCTTAGTTTTATCATGCATTTCAGTAGCTTTTAACAATACTAAATATATTATAAATAAGAATAAATAATATTTATATATATAGTTTTAATGACAATACACTTATGGGTATAATTTATATATAGTATATACTAGTTCATAAAAATAGCTTCACACCTAACATTAAGGTAATCATATAACCCATATATTCTGTGACGTTTTTACAGTAATCTGTATTTTCACAACTGTTAAAAAGAATGTAGTCTGCCTATTTTTTAGATAGGGTATCAAGTTGTTTTTTTTTAATAACTGTCAAAATTAGTTTAATTAAGTCGATGTCGCTGTCAACAGTTAAAATGTGTAACCTCTCATTAAGTACTATGGAGGTTAAGGGTGGCCATTATTGGGAACAGCTTACAAACTATGATACAGTATGTGAAGTATAGGTACATAAGTAAGTAAAGTAAAACTGAGTATAACTGGTACAACTATCATAAACCAATTCAAGTGGCACACTGACAGAGGACTTAAAAAATCAAAGTAAACTGTGTTCCCTGTGTAAAGCCCATTAAGGGTGGATCGTTGAGCTGCCCTCTATGTAGCTCTTGTGCACCACCTAGCGGTGCGCACAAATATCACAACCAGACTTTTTTATTTTTTTTATTTTTTTATTACAATACAGTTCTACTTTGTGGTACAGTATACAAAAAAGCATTAAAAAACATCTACATTGCATGTTAAAAGGAAGTGCACAAAATTAATAACAGACTTTCTGAAAGGCTCTACACCAGTTATCAAAAATTCAGTAAAAAAAAAAGTTTTGCAATAAATAAGTATAAATTACATGATAATCATATTGAAAAGGTCAGGTAATTCATTTAAGGCACATCTCACATCCCAAAATGTACCTCGCAAAAACAATATGGCAACTCCCTAAGAACAAAAAAAACAAAAACAAAACAAGCTTATTTTCCCAGCTTAAAAAAGGGAGCAGCATTTCTCCTTTTAATAAGAATCATAAAACATGTTCAGCATTTAACTACCCTGCCGCAGAAAAGTTTATATATTAAGCAACTTTACAGAGCATCGCCTGTCAATTCATGAAGTTTGAATGAAAAACAAAAAAAGCAACCGTTGTCACTGGACTCTTAACTTGATAGACAGTATGCACCATGGCGAAAAGTGTGCAATCTGAGCATTATTCTAACATGACATACGTAATGAGAAAATTATGAATTATGGTTAAGAAAGTGTTAAAATTATTGCTGAAATAATGGATGCTTTTTACAAGCCAATTTGGTTGAATAAGGATCCATCACTTTACATTAATGAAAGTGATAGAAAGCCCCCAGAACACTTCTCACATTCAAAACGTCTGCATAGTTTGAACTTTGACAATTGCTTCTGAAGATAAATTACAGCAACAACAATCACAAACACATTTTCTCTTTAAAAGCATTAGTCTGGCAAACATGTAGAGTATTGTTTAACATGTCATGTATATTCAGCTTCTGGCTGTTGCATGTCATTAGCAGTCAAACATAAGGAATATTGCAGCTCACTGATGCTGCAGTTAAGCATTTAGCGTTCCCTGCATTTTAGCACATTTCTAAACAGAGCACGCCTGTAGAGAAATGCGTCTGAGACAATTAGATGTGACAATGTGCTAAAACTCAACTGGCTTAGCGTAAAAGTACATTTTAGCACCTTTCAGACATGCAACAACATTTTTTTCCCCAAGACATAGTGGTTTTCCACTCTGTAATTAAAAAAAAAAAAATTGGATGTACCAAGAGCCAAAACAGTGTGTATTTACAAAATCCATTTAAAAAAAACAGTTGCTTTACAACATGCATTGTCATTTCATTGGAGTCTGTACAAAGGAAATAAATAAATCACTTTTGTCATTCCAAAAAGCAGAGGAATGTACTGCATGCATGGAGTGTTTCAAACTTGTGGCATGCCTAAGCTGTGAAAATGTCAGAGATGATTCTTTCCCCATCTATACACACACACATTAAAAGCTCATTAAATTCATAGAGAACAGCTGTACTAATGATCCCTGGTGTAGCCAACAGCCATTTGTGCACTACGGAGCAAACATAAGACAAAACATTGCAGCGACATGTTGAAGAGCCACTCCAACACATACAAAAAAGCTGGTAGTAGAATAGCTGGTGTCTTTCATATACACACACACACTTACAGTTTGACAAATTGTGGAAAAAAATAGAACAGTCTTGATATGTACGAAAAGGTGACAAAATATTTACAAAATGTTGATCACTTAATACAAAATAACCAAAAATAAATCAAAATCAGAAACGGAGCCTCAACAAAAATTTCTTCCTCATCCTATAAATAACACTAATGCCCGTAATATTTTTTTTTTTCCTTTTTGCTTTCTATAAAAAAAGATAATCAACTCTATACAAAAATTAAAAAATACCCATATAAAAAGGAATATTACATAGAAAAGAAACATCTAACTAACAGATAGAAATCAGAGGAGTGGAAATGGGGAGGTCTGCCACTGGAGACAAATCCAGGCGGATGCCGTGGATAACCCTACAGGGGGATTCAACAAAACCAATCACCAGGGTTGTTTCATGTCTTCTGGGAGCTGAGGAGGAAGCGAGTCTGGGAGGTGTGTGGCCACTTGCGTGGACGCCAGCGTCTTCTGTTTTTTGGAACTGCAGCAGGGCTTGAAAAGTCGAGGATCAATAATCACCTCTCCAAACCGGCCCTTATAGACAATCCCACAGCACACCTTTTGTCTAAAAGGGGAAAAAACAGATAAAAGACAAACATTCAATTACCATCAGACTAAAAAGACACAATATACTTATATATTGTCAAACACTAAGCTGTTCAATGAGAGCAGCAGGTTACCTTTTCCAGTATGAACGGTCCAAGAAAGAGAAGATGGAGGGAGTGGAGCGTCTTTGTTTGGACTCGATGTCTGAGCCGTCATCTGACTGGTTGCTGTAACTGGGAGACTGTGCAGGAGACACGCTGGAGGTTGTGCTGTGGGCATCTGAGTCTGCTTGGAAAACAAAAGAAACAGTTAAAACACTGTCATCAAATTGATGTGGTGAATTTCTGACTGTAGCTGACTAAATTTTTTAACAATTCCTTCTTAACCATGATTTCTTCTGAGCTGCAACAAATTGTTGATTATAAGAAAAATAGTTGCCGACTATTTTGTTAATCGGTTTATTGTATCAGTCATTTTTCAAGCAAAGATGTCAAACATTTGCTGGTTCCAGCTTTTTAGATGTGAGGATTTGCTGCTTTTATTTGTCATATATGATAGTAAATAAGGAGTCTCTGGATTTTTGGACTGTTAGTTGGACCAAAAAACCATTATGAAGGCAGCATTTTGGGCTCTGGGACTGATGAGCATTTTCCCACAATTTGTTAACATGTTATCGACTAATCGATGAATCGCAATATTAATTCACAAATTCATCAATAATGAAAATAACTGCTAGTTGCAGCCCTTCATATATTAGGCACAATAATGACTGATAAGATGGAGAATTCACCAATAGCAACAGTATATTCTGAAATGTTTAGTTTTAAATGAATACAAAGAGAGAAAGCAGGCAGGCCAACAAACACTCAAGGTCTGAACTAAGGGAGGAACAACCAATTATGTTTTTTGTCTATTAATATGCTGATTCTTCTTTCTTTAATTATTTGGTCTATGAAATGTCAGAAAACAGTGGAAATACTAAAAAATCTCCTAATGTTCAAGTTGACATATTCAAACTACTTGTATGGCCCTTTACTTTCACAGAAACGCCTTTAGTGAATATTTTAGGGCTTTTTTTTTAAAAAAAGTTATATTTTTGGGCTTTTGTGCCTTTATTTGATAGCATAGCTGAAGATAGACAGGAAAGGGGGGTGAAGAGAGAGGGGATGACACGCAGTAAAGGGCCGAAGGCGGGAGTCGAACCAGCGGCCACTGCAGAGGTCTGATAGCCTCCATACATGGGACGGACGCTCTACCAACTGAGCTAAACCTCCGCCCTATTTCAGGGCTTTTAATGGTTTTGTTAATGCTCTTAAATTGTGAATTGTGAAGAAAAGGAAGATACTACAGCAGGTTTTTGGAAAGCATTTCTGTTGACCTCATTTTCTGTGTGATCTTGTTTTTTGTTGCTTATTGTTTTAGTGATTCTGTGTATGTGATGTGTGATCGTTTTTTCATGATATCAGGAATCATGTTTGAAATAAATGCTCACATTTTACACATTATCCCTTGGGTTGTTTGTCTTGTATATGTCCATAAATAAAATAAAATCTAACCAATCAACTGAAGAAATCATCATACATACACGCATCAGAGAGGCTGGAATGAGTGATTTGTTATGATAGCATTCCTTCACATAGAAACATTCAAAGAATTTATCAATGACCAAAATTGTTGCCAATTGATTTTTTTAAACTGACTATTTGTTTCAGCCCTAATGTGAATCTTGAGACACTGCAGTTACATGTACTTACTGGTGCCCTAACCCAAAGAGCCACAAGATGCTGCTAAATAGTAATTTTTGATCAGGCCGTTAGTTTAGGCTGAGGGGAAAACCACATTAAATCTATGACTGATGGAGTGAAATTACATGTATTTGTATGACTGTGATATGAAGCATTTTATCCATGAACACACATTCTTCTTTACAATAAATATTCCTTGTCCAACTAGTTCCAAATCAAATTTATAATACAAGACAAACCTCTAAAACATGCAAGTGACTAGATAACATTTTAAACAACTTACTTTGCCTCTTTAATTTGTGAAGCTTCTTTAGCTTGCTTTTCTTCTTCCCATCAATGTTCTTCATCTTCTTGGGCTTTGTCATCTTGAAGCCTGGTCCAGCTCTTGCATCCACCACCTGAGTTAGGTCAGGCACAAAAATCAAGTCATTTTAAAGCTCACAGTAGGACAAATACAATTCTCACTACTGTCATCAGACATGACTTACGTGGTTCCAGTTCTTCTTGGAGCCATTAGGTAGCTTCTTCCACCTCTTCACCAGCAACACACAGGCATTGCAAATGTCTCCAACACGATCCTCTGACAGCCTAAAAAAAATTAATGGAGCACACAAAAACCCATGAAGAAAAGTGTCATTGGTAAAGTTTAACATTGTGATGCTTTTAAAAAATTTTAATATAAACTTTGTGTAAATAGATATTGCTGTTTTGACATGTTTGCTTTTTGTTATTCTTCACACATACACAAAACACAGTTAACATATACACAGTAAAGAAATACCAGTGAAGATGTTGCTGATAATAGTGTGCATGTCCTTACTTACTACTTATTCACATATACAATATACATATCTATACATTCATATACCACCATGTATAAACATACAGCAATTAAAAGGAAAAAAGGAGGGAAAAGTAAAAAATGAGAAGAGATATGTTAGGCTTTGATCTCCCATAATAGAATTAAGACTACAGTTTTCTATTACAATTTCATTAAAACATCTTTTCAAAAACATTATCCATCTAATATTTCACTCATATGTATACAATATATCATAAGTCAATTCACTTTCCTTAATTTAAAGAAAACCAATCTGTACTCACCTGCACACAAGCAAAAATACACAGATTAATGCTGTAAACATGCACAAAATGAATGAATGAGACCTCTTACCCAAAACACAGTCTGAATGTCTCCTCATATCGGCTGCTGTCTGTGAAGCGTGAGCTAGAGGACTTGGTCTTGCAGATGCAACAGCCGTCGTTACTCCGGTAGATCTTTGACTTGTGAAAGCCAAACATAGTCTGTTTGTTGGTCAGTGTTATGGCAAAAAAAACCTGAAAACGTAAAACAGATCGGTAATTCGGTAAATGTGCCAGCACCGTGGAGGTCTCCAGACAGATGTGCCTTCTACTATTGAGAAGGGGGCGGTCCCTACACACTCACATACACAGATATAAGCAAGCCATTCTTAACCTATAATTTTAACATAATTCTGTATGAAAATAACATGTTAGGTAGAGGTTTATTGCATCTTCGGCTCACAAACAACCTAAAAGCTTAACTGACTTATGGCTAAAGCGACAACACTTTAAAATGTTTGGAATTAAAAGGCAAGTCGCGGGAAAACAATCAAAAACAGACAACATTGACAACACTAATGTTATACTTGATAATATTGATTGTGTCGTCAAAGAAACTGAACATAATGACCTTGTAAGTTAGATTTGATGCAGTAACAACTGATGCAGGCTGCCAAACTTACACACACTCCGCACGGTTAACGTGAGGTCAATCACAGAAGCGTTACACCCACAACACAACGTTTTACTATCCTTAACTGACTGTCAATGTTACTTTTCTGAACACATGTCAGCAAACCAGAAACTTTGCCATTTTTCTAGCATAAAGACAGTGAAAATATTTGATGCTAGACATTGTTCAGCTATGGATTTGTTTGCGGCGTCAACTCGAAACAAAAAGCGGGCAGCAGCGCTTTTTGAAGTGAAGAAACAAAAAGCTAGTTACCGGGCTATTCGTTGAATTATGTCTAACACTCGTATCTTAAGAAAACACAATAATCAACTTGGCACAATGCATGTGTGTTGTCAATATTTTAATAAAATACAAAAAGTTGCGATGAACACATCCTGCCCTTTAAATTCTAACTTTTGCCCGCTAGAGCGCCAAATATGGCTCATTGTTGTTAGCTGTTAGCATGCTAGCTAGCCGACTCTGCTACTACTACCACGCCACGCTCTCGTTCACTTCCACGTTATCCCATTGTCGAGTCGGTTAGTCTTTGTACATTTTGCTCGCAACAACTAGAAACGCACACGTCAAGCCACCATTACACCACATTATCATCAGTCTATTCACACACAACAAACCAGTAAAAACTCACAAATGTAATTTATGTATAAAAGAAATAACAGTGCACTTACTGGACAAAAACTTTGAATCTTCTCCGTATTCTCTTCACGCACTGCGCATGCTCATTACTACTAATGCATACAGCTGTCCATTAGAATATCATTAGCATAAAAAGCCGGAATGAAAGGGCTGAGCGTACAATGACCATATATGGAGTGCAGCCGTTGAGTTTGAACCTGAGTCCAACCAATCGCATCCATCCTCGCGTACTCTTCAGAAGACATGAACCATGGGAGACGTAGTCGTATAAACGGAAGCTCTCCGTGGCCACACTTTTAACGGCCTACTTTAAAACTCAAAGTCCCATAAACCACCTGGTCAAAGGCTTTAAAGATAAACAGCTATTTGACATGGCGCGAAGAGTTTGTTGACATTTTCTCAGCTGAGAAAGCACATTCAACAAAGGATCTAAATCTATCGATAAACGTATTGTTAACCCTAACAATTAATTGTAACACCAACAATTTCCCCCCGGGGATCAATAAAGTATTTCTGATCTGATCTGATCTGATAATTCATTTAGATCAATGCTTTATTACTCTTAAAATATGATTAGATGGGGGAATTTAGAGTTGCAGTTGGCCAAAAAACAGTTTCGATTAGATTTAGGGTTTCAGCAAAATTATTTTCATTATCAATGAATCTGCATGTTATTGTCATCAATCAATGAATCATTTGGTCAATGAGAAAATAAATAACAACAACAACAATAATAAAAGATGGCTTGTTTTTGTCTGACCAACAGTACAGAAGCCAAATGTACAGGGTTTTTTTTCATTGAAGAATACTACAATCAGTAAATATTCACATTTAAGAAGCTGAAAACTGTTTGTTTTTTTTTTTGTTAAGTGACCTACATTTTCTCAAATAAAACCGCACATCTAATAGAATATAAATCCATGAACAGCTTATTAACTCTAAGACAATTAAAATACTGCTGTAATACTTTTCAGCAACAACAGGAATATTTTAGGATATTTTATTTTTAATCAACACAAAGTAGAAAAAAAACTGACATTATACTTAAGGCTTCAACTATTTGTTTTAAAATACTGTCATAATTTAATGAATCATTTGGTCTATAAAATATGAGAGAATAATAAATATTTCACAATTTTCAAAAGTTAATAAAATCAAATTGCTTGTTATGTCTGACCAACATTCCAGAAGCCAAATTTATTCAGAAGATTAATAAAACCAGTAAATATTCAGATCTAAAAAACAAACTGTGTTTAGGTGAACTACATGTCCTCAGCTGTGAAAGTACATTCTCCAGATAATATACATGTATTAATGAATAACTGATAAATAATACAATTGAACTCAATTAAATCCACTTTAAATGCATTACAGATGCTTTATTCTTAATATATTTTTACACTGTACACTGTTGCTCACTTAGTAAACACTACATTACACAGCTATGTCAATAAATGTACAACAGTATTGGAAAACAAAAATATATATCTCCCAAGATGCTCATGTGTGGGTCGTACACAGACAAGTACAACACAGTCATTCCAGACGTTGGTTGGCACAGAAAAGAAGTCCTTCACATATCAAATCTCTTGTTCTGCACAGTAAAGTTCGATGTATGTAACAGAGGAGCTGGAGGGCCCAGTGACACCTCAAGACAGCCCGATATGGAGTTTGTAATGGGGTGGAATTTTCTCTCTGGTGGATATTGCATAGCAAGAAACCATGATGATAAAATCAGGAGGGGGAAAAGAGCAGTCCTTTTAGCTCCTCACATGGGAAGCAGGAGATCATCACGCTGTTTTTGTTCAGAGAAGAGGGCAGATGTAGTGTCAGGGCTGGGATGATGAGAGGGAAAATGGCTGGTTGGAGGTATTTACATGAAGGCTGTTATTGTGATCCACTTTGCACAGAAAGCCGGGTCAAGCATCTCTCTGGAGGACTTGTGTCTGGAACACAAACCAAAGACTTGGGGTATTTTCCTTTATCCAATGGAATAAACTGTCCATCACTGGATACAGGCTCAAGCCAGTCTTATTATCATGCAAGAAGGGTCGTTTTCTCTGTTGAAGGTATTCCATTTCTCAGGGAAAGGGCCTTTTTAAAATTTCTATGTAGGTGAATCTTCTCTTCCACTCTACAAACCCCCTGTCATACACATACTTATAAAGCATACTTCTACATCATTTGCTTTAAGCTCTGCGTAATGACATTGGAATCTGAGTTGACAACAGAGCAAGCAACTTGACTGATTTAACAAAATAATACTGTTTTTCTCTGAAAATATAATAAGTTTTGATCCTCACTTTCCCTTAAATATAGCCATTGTCAGCAGTTCACGATAACAATGAAAATATTTAGCTTTCAATAAAACATTATAGCACAAGTAGGTCAATAATGTGAAAATCATGGTTCATAATAGAAAACATATTTTTTTAACATCTAATGGCAACATCATTGAGGATAAAAATAACAACATATCTTGAAAGGCTCATTGCACTTAATATATGGCAAATGTAACAGTAGCTTTAATATAAGCCAGAAAATGTCCTTTGTTCAAGTCAGTTCCTGCATATAAAAGGTTCAGTTATTCTTTTTTAGTGGTCCCCAGTGATCTTCCTAGTCAGGTACAACTGGTGGGAAGGTGGTTGCAGTTTAGATGCCAACACCTTTGACGAGTGAAGCCTCCAGGGTGATGTTGAACTCCTGCAGAGTCTGTAGTACTCTTATCAGAGAGTTTACCAACGAGCGGTCTTTAATCAGTGCAGTGTCCTCGTACATCTGAGCAGTGATTGGACAATCTGCGAGCAGAGCAATCCAGTGATGCAGCAAATGGTCCCTGAGAGAAGACACACATGAAGTCAACACACCAGATTAACACCAACATGTTGCTGTTTTCCAAAAAGTAATTTCAAAACTAATTTCACAGGCAAACCACATTATGATGTAGTTAAAAATCTCTTCCTCTACAAAAGGCTTGTTGAAAATATGTATTATTGTGAAGGGCTGAAATGAATGATTATTTTAATTATAGATGAATTTGTCAAAGGGCTGAAAAATTTATCAAAATGTTACTGAAATCTCAATATGTCCCACTGATATTTTCACATCTAAGGAGGACCAATATTTGTTAAAGGCAAAATGTGTGTCAAAACACCATTTCAAATTAAAGCTTGTCATGCTGCAGGATGTCCTGTCGTACACATCGTTTTCTACAGATTCAAAAAACACTTTTGTTTGGTAGAGATTTCTACAAAAATTACAGTTGCACAAAATAATAATTTCAATGTTTTTAAATGAAAATAAGAATAATGATTTAAAAATGATAATTCCCTATGACATCGCAAATCATTTTATAATTGCAATATCAATATCAAAATAATCACAATTAGTCTAGTTTTGTCTCTCAAAAGTCAGAAAATAGTGAAAATGCTCATCACAACATCTCAGAGCCTGAGGTGATGGCTTCATATTACTTGTTTTGGGTCACCAGCAGTCAAAAACCCAAAGATATCCAATTTACAGTGATATGAAACAAAGAAAAGCGGCAAATCCTCACTGTGGAGAAGCAGGAATGAGTGAAAACATTTCTTGCTTGATAAACAACATCAACAATCTTTTATCAAAATTGTTGACAATGTATTTTGTTTAGATTTAATATTCAATGACTCAACTAATTGTTCCAGTACGACTATTTTGTATAGACGAGTCAGAAATTAATAAAACACAGTCGCACATCAACTAAAAAAATCACTGCATCACAAAGCACTTAAATGCACAGACAGACACATACAGCTTGGAGGAAGAACTGAAGGAAACCAATAAAATATCTGATACTTCCAGAATCCTCAAAGGAGAGATCATTTTCACTTGACTCCTCGAGGGTCAGGATGCAGGTCAAATACGAGCAGTGAATCCACAACTGTGAAGGATTCAGTGTCTTAACCAGAGACATTTCCGTAAGAAGGATCAATTTGTATCCTGGGGGCTTAAGCTTGATTTATGGTTATGTGTTAAGAACTAATGACGTAGATTCAGGGACTATACACGTGGCTGACATGTCAGCAGGTTAGTGAGTTACTTATTACTTTTATTATTTTTTTCATTTGTTTTTATTCATTTTTTTTAGTTCTACTTTCATGTGTTTAGTTAAAACCAAGGTTTTTCCTCACTCTATTTACATAGTTTTTGTGGCCGCTCGCTCTCTGTGCAGCAAACTTTGTTTCCACCTGGCATGAAATGTGCTATAGGAATAAAGTTTTGCTTGCTTGTTGTCTGCCTACCTTGCACCCAGGCAGACGAGCATCTGGAACTTCCCATCCTTGCCGATGTTTCTGGACGTGTTGTTGATGGCGCGCATGAAACGGCAGAAGTGGCGCACTCTGGTTTGCCAGTTTTCATCTGGAGTCACCTCCCGCTGCTCCGCACTTTCAAAGTACACTTGTGACTTTTCTGTCGTGAAGTGAAAAAATAATAATTTAAAGGCAAATCAGTTAATAATAAATTGCACTGTAATATGAAGATTTATTTGAAGGAAAATTTCATTGACCACAGTTGCTGTTCTTCATGAAGAAACAAACTTCTTCCCATTCAAGTCTTCAGGGTGTTTGATAGTAAGGAGGAGTAATGATATCTGGTGTTTACCTAAGAAGTCCCAGATGAAAACATTCTTAAAGAGTCGGGGTGATTTGAAACCGTGCTGGAAAACTTGCTCCAGAGCCCAGACGAGGCCGTACTCCCCACAGAGGAGAAGAGTCAGACTGCCTCTCTGTGGAGAGAAAAACAACAGGAAAATGCGTTTAGTTAGAACTGATTATAAAGCTGTTGTTGTCTTACAAATGGCCATTCAAAGAAGCACTTTTTAGATAAAGTTCTTAACAGCTTTACAGATCCAGTTATCCCATTAAAATAACAACCTTTTCCCAGTATCTTGAAGAAAAAGAGGATTGAGCTGCTTGGGATACTGTAAAGAATATAGTGGACACAGCCGTCTCTCACAGGTCATTATTTATTTCAAAACAACTTCCAAGTAATAAAACATTACGATAAGCGATAACAGCAGTGACTAAGTTTACTGAGTGCTGTACTAGTTTATGAGATCATAGAAGAACTATTTTTTAGTCATCATATCAGCATGAGAATAAAAGCATGTATTGTAGGCATATTTACATAGTTACAGACACAACAACAGAACTCAGAGTGCATTTCAATTTTAGGGACAGTTTTTAATGTTAGCAGGCTCTCTACATTGTTCTGTCCGTACTGTTAAGAGGTGGAGCAGAAGTGGAGGGGATTTCCCAGCAAAAAAATCCTTTGTACTTGGACTAAACAAAGAATGACTCTTTCAGCCTGTAATCAACAGATCAGTTACAGCAGGCATCACTCTGTGTGCCTTACTAAGTAATAATTATCAGTGTTGGTCCTTTATATTAGTGCATCCAGAACACAGATAATAACAGGTATCATTCTGGGCCAGTTTCTGAAAATATAAATGATTTGAGACACAATGGTGTCTGGCTGTGTACAGAAATCTAACTGAGGATTGTGAGGATTGTCAACTGCTGGAATGTGAAGATGTCTTTACATAGTATATTTAATTTTATTATGTACAAATCTATTGCTTTCTTTTTTTTTTTTATCCATTTCTATTATTTAATGTCAGTATAGTCTTTTGAATCTGATTATATTGTTTTAAACTTATTTTTTGTTTTTTAGGTGTGTACATATTCCACAAAGTCTGGAGATTACTGATGCCAAAAAAACCCTTAGTAAAATGCCATTAAAAGGGCGACTGCAGTTAAAAATCAAACTCAGATTGATTTTAGGGCACAGAATGGACAGTGATTTTGTTTTATTATTATTTTATTATTGTTTTATGGGATGCAAAATTAGTATTTCTACTAATTTTATTTTGCTAAAATTGTTCCAAATAAAAGTTTAAAAAATCACAAGAATTAAGAGTAAACCAGCATGAATTCTCTCCTTTAATATGTTTAAACTATGTGAATTATACCATGTAGCCCACAGTTAGAGTGAGGGGCTCGGGGACCACCAAAGCAGAAAGCTGCTATTCTTCATTTGCGATGAATAATAGAACTACATGTTGGGGCCTGTCTAGACTGCCGTCTCTCACCTCCTTTTCCGGTTTGTGGAAGTGCTTCACAATCCCGTTGATGGCCTCTCCCACTCCCTCCTGGATCTGACCTGTGTTTAACTCTGGAGGAGAAGAAGAAGGCAAACAAAGATGCTGTGAGACAATACAAGCAGACACGGGGAGGAAAAATCCCTGTCCAGGTTTTATCTGTTTGTCTCTGTGTTTTTCATTCATGTGTTTGAATTTTTAGTAGTCAGTGTATTAAAATCAAGACTGTGTTTATGTCCCCACACCACCATTATTTATGACTTATGGTTCTGCAGTTGAGTAACTTACTTGGTTTGCTGTTTGGCGAGATGGTGACAAACCTCCTCATCATCCCCGGGGACTGCTGCATCGGCGGCGTGCGGCACATCCTCTCATCGTTCTCTGTGCTGGGGGTTATCAGCTCTCCCACCAGGATCCTCTCCAGACTGCCGTCATCCACACCCTTCCCCAACCACCGGCCACATGGAAACCTGAAGAGCAAACAGATGTTGTTCATTTTTTTTGAAAACCATGTGGTCAAAACAACATCGCAGCGGTTAGATTTCTCTCCAAAGAGTCATGCTCACTTGTAAGTGTGCCCTGTGATCTCGTTTCGGACCATCACACACTCCACCAGCCACTTTGCGTAGAGCCCCGTGTTGTCATGACCCATCTGCACTGTGGTCAGTTTGCCCAGATTCTGGCACTGAGAGAGAGAAATGTGGTGACGTCAAACACCAAAAACAAAAATTAAATTCAAAACAGAAGACATCAGCTCATATAAAGGATAATTCTGGTTTATTACAGCTTGGAATTACTCTCATAGTTGATATGTTGACTGAAAAGAAGTCCAACAGGAAAAGGAACACAAGCAGTCAGATGATTGTACAGGTTTAAAACAAATTAGGCTTGGGTGATTCGACAAATGTATTGGCAGCTGGCTGAGTCCATGGGCGTTTGTTGATTTTTAGGCAATCTTTTTGTGTGATATTCATCATTTTTATTGCTTATTTAATGATCTACCTCTGAAGAACAGGTGAGAGGTGCTGCTCAGGGACAGACTTTAATTCAGCTGCACAGTACACACCCACTGAACCAAAGAATGAGTGGGAAGAAAACTGTAGACGCAGAGCATTTTCACATCTCATGCTGTGAATTAAGGATTTATTTCAACCAAAACAGAGTTGTTGATTGTTGGGACAGTGGACAGACTAACCAAGGCAGTTTTGGTGAGTTTTATTTTGTTTCTGTCAACTTTGAATGAAGTATGTTTTACTTGTTAACGAGTTAACAAGGCAATTAAGCTCATCTTTGTTTGGTAAAAGAGTAAAACTTCAGAAGGTGTACGGTTGTAGTTTTCTGTTTAATAAAGAAAACAGGTGTAAGAATATTTCCTTTCTTGACATTTTGTAAGTTTATTTTGTTTATTTATTGGATGTAGTGAAAATATGTAGTGTATGTAATATAGCGAACTCACTGCTCACATGTACTAAAAATTGGGCATACATGCCCGACAGTGGCCAGTTGGAAAAATTTGCACAGCTCAAACAAACCACCACTTTTCCAAATGTCCATGGAAGAGAAAACAATGGTGAACAGTTAAGTTACCGTCTGATAATTTGGGTAATAAGACAGTTTACAGACCAACAATGACACATCATACTTGTGCACACAAGTTTCTGTGCAGTGATGTATATTTCAGGTCCGTTCACTTTTATTTTTACCTTCAAATAAAGTGGTTTAGATTATATGTTAA
This sequence comes from Lutjanus campechanus, assembly GCA_027495735.1. Lineage (NCBI taxonomy): Eukaryota > Metazoa > Chordata > Actinopteri > Lutjaniformes > Lutjanidae > Lutjanus > Lutjanus campechanus. The sequence goes on along the minus strand of JAJHUR010077896.1, from coordinate 12,452 downwards.
AACAGGTGACTTATTTACAACCTGTCTGCTTTCTGAACCACTTGTGTCGCCCTGTCAGACTTTATTGTACCACCATCACCGTGTTCCCTGACTACAGAAGTTACTGTGGCAAGTACACTGTGATCGTATCTAACCTAAATAGTGACTAGAAATACAAAATAAAGATCCAAGTTGTAATAGAGTGGACTTATCCTTTATTCGAGAGTTAATACCAACCTCAAATGTGATCTCCAGAGTATTTCTGGGGACCTGCAGAACTCCAGTCTCTGCCAGTTCACCAGATACACACACCCAGGGGTTGGCTGTGAACATGGAGCCACCCAACTTCTTACTAGGAACAACCACCACATGGTAGGGGATCACTGGGAGACAGAGAGGAGAAATAAAATCACTTAAAAAACTGGTAGATTACTGATAATGCTGTCTGGAAGTTTTGCATTAAAACAACACTCACTGATGGTTGTAAAGACGTTGGTGAAACAGAAGTAATCCACAGCATTGAAGGACAGGAGGTGGTAGAGAAACTGCTCCTTCTCATCATCACAGCGGAGGAAGGCGTATCGCTTGTACAGTTTTCTGAAAGGACAAAAAAAGACTGTTTGAGGAAAGTGTCCAAACAAATATTAATACTTAGACCTACAAAATGTTGTTATTTTTAAAATAGTTTCACTGCCAAACAGATAACCTTTCCTCAACGGTGTCAGCAGTATGACAGCTGATAAATTACTAGGGTATTACTAGGGTTGGTAATGTATTTCAAAGCATTTTTTTTGTTATACTTGTTGAAATTCTCATAAATCAAATGCTCTGACAAAAAATAAACAAATCCGGAGTCTGTGGCTGTTGCAGGCCTGTAAAAAGCCC
>JAJHUR010077896.1:0-11267 GCA_027495735.1 Lutjanus campechanus | reverse complement strand
AATAATGGGTATACTGTCTATACTAACAGCATCACAGCTAGTCTGGAAGTTAGTACTGGTCCGATGAGTAATTTACACAAGTGTGATGTGAAAACTTGAAATCGCAGTCAAGTCTAGCAGTCTTTTATTAGGATCTGTCTGTTTCAGCAGATAATGCAAACACTTGGCCCATGAACATCTTATAGTGAAAGAAAAAGAGTCAGGTATCTGGTAAGAAGATCATAAAATGCAGAATGAAAGTTGTGCCTGATAGTGCTGAACACAGCTGATGCACATTCACTTTATGCTTTTACATCACAACAAGAACATGAATAAATAATTTAAGTATTAAGAAGTTGTTAATGGCAAAATACATCAAATACTTAAGATGAATTCTTGAAAAATGGTGTCTTTCATTTAGTCACCATGGAGAGAGGCTGCTCCCTGAAAGTCAATGAATCAGTTAAGGAACCCCTCAGTAGACTGAGATTGTTCAAGTCAAGCAATCTTTCATTATTTTCAGTCTGTATGCAGTGCAATAACAGGATAAAACAGATAGAAGTTGACAAAAATGCACAGACAGAACATTTCAATGAAGAATAAGGGGGAAAATAAGGGGAATCATAAATATATTTTTGTAATAGCTGGCACACTTGGTTCAAGGTGAAAGCTGAGGTGGAGTGGTTGGTAAACAAGTTTCAGCTCTTGTTTTTTAGCTGCATCATTGTTCACAGAACAATGCAACAGCATGGCAGCCTGTAGACTTCACAGTCTCAAAACCACAACAAACCACAAAACTAACAACTGTGATGGAGGCGGAGAAGAGTGATAGGAACAGAGGGCAGTGTGACTCGAATCTTCATATTCAGTAGTCAAACTGATATGAGTCAGGTACAACCTAAATAATTTCTCCAGTCTATAAAATAAAAATAGAGAGAAATAGAATAGAAATAGAGAAAACTGCCCATCACAAGGTTTAAGACCCCAAAATGACCTCATAAAATTGTTTTGTCTGGCCAACAATGCAAAACCAAAAGATATTCAATTTCTGATAAAACAAAACAGAGAAAACAACAAATCATTGCATTTGAAAAGCTACAGAGAGTGGATATTTGGTATTTTTGCTTCACTGATTATCAAAATCGTTGGCAATTATTTTCTTCCACTCAACTAATCAACAAATCGTTACAGCGCTACAAATGTTATTCCAGACTCTGACTTGTACTGTAGATATATGAATATTATATCATGAGTCTGACTTTACCCGCCCTGAGTCATTCTCATGAGTAACGGCTCAGTCTGCCTCCGTAGTGGCATTTTTCACTGCACGCTTGGTCCCATGTCATCGCTCGGAGCCACGATCGTGCCTCTGATGTCCAGACACATTCCCTTCCACTCCACCTGTGCCAGAAGCTCGTCTGCTAAGAGCTCCTCACGTCTCCTCCTCTACCTTCCATCCCCCTCCCTGTCTCCACCCTCTACGCTTCCTCACACCAACTAACCCACTTTTCGCCTCTCGTTATCTCCATGGCAACAGAGGAAAGCATCTATTATAGTATATGTACTATATTATTGTTACCTCTACAAAACACAGAGTAACACAGATAATCTCAAATAAGCTTAACAAGTAAAAATATTTATTGCCGATTAAGACATTACTATCAATTATTAAACCTCATGAAGGGAGGCGGGTGGAGGCTTCTCCATGCCCTGAGTTGACCCCTCCTCTCTTTCCAGGCAGACTGGCAGGGGGTCTGGTAATTAGGCTGGAAGTAACGTGCTGTTACACAGACTCAACACAAGCCCTGACTCCTCAACTCTGTCTGAGTACGGTAGATAACAGTGGTGGCTGCCATCTCACACACACACACAGACACACAGACACACAGACACACAGACACACACACACACACACACACACAGACACACAGACACACACACACACACACACGGATGTTAAAGCATGCAGATGTGTTGCAGGAGCTCTCAGGGTAAAAATGCTTAGTGTTTTATGTATATAAATAAACTAGAGTAAAATATTTTGAGCAAATTGGGGCACCAGTTTGGCTGCGGGGTCTGGGATGGTGGTCATCTTACTTGCGACATCCCCAGTTCGTGTCTGACTGGGGAATTTTGTCTCTTTTGCCTGAAAAGCGCTATACAAGTTTAATGTATTATTATTATTATTGTTAATTTCCAGTCACATATCTAACTGTCTTTTATCCTGTAAAAGCAAAAAAATGCCCCAAAATACTACATAAATAGGACAGAGCTTTTTGTAACACATGAATGAATGAATGAATGAATCTCAGACTTGCAAAATGTGTATCTTTTTTTTAAACTGCTCTTCAGAATTTGTGCTTTTAATTTGGCAACAATCTTCATGTGTGAGGTTGTACGCGTCTCTGTATATGTCCACATGGGCATATGTTGTGTTTCAACATGGGGGAAGGGGGAATATATTAAGTGAGGATCCTCCCCCAGGAAATTTGCATTCTGGGGATTTTTATGTACCGTTTAGTGATTTTTCTGCATCAATTTATACTGGAAATGTCTTCACTTGCAGTATGTAAAAAACCCCCCACAAAATTCAGGCACCAGAAGACAATTCAAAATATCCTAAATTTCCTTCAGGATCAGTAATGTATCGAACTAAAATAAAATATACTGCAGTAAGCAAGTTTGTCAAAATAAAAGTATTCTGTTACTTTCCTGTTTCTACTGGGGGCACATATAAACCTGTTCTTCAGATTGTATACTGTATTTATGTGGTACAGTCTGTGTACATGTTTAGGTGTATTTGTTATTTAATTTTGTCCTTTGTTCTTACCATTTGGTCTTACTTTATTGTTATGCTGCAAATTATACAGCACTTGATTGAGTGAGATATATATTATTATTAAATTATTATTATAAAATACTCAGCTCATAACATGTATAGCAGTGATTTACTTTTACAAAAACAAAAATTTAAACTGATAAAAAATAATGCCAGCCAGAGCAGACATTTCAGAAGAATCACTTTATGCTTTGTTTTTTGTTTTGTTTTGTTTTTGTTCTTCAAATAACTAATTTAATTAAAAACATAAAACTTAAATTAAGTCTAACTCAGCAGGAGGGAAAGAACAGACAAACATTAGGCCACAAACCCCAACATTTAACTGAACTTTGTCTGAGAGGTAAATTCTGGAAAAATTCTTATTTGTTGTAGATTGTTGTTGAATTGCCTCCTCTGCATGTATGGAGACTTTGAGGATCCTCCAAGTTATCATGGTGACATAGAAAACTCCATGTAGGTAATTTTCTGATGGTCTACCACAAGGGGGCAGCCTTAGTCTAACTTACTGTCTCCTGATAGTGACCAGCAGTTAATACATTTGTAAACCAGCTTTGGGTAAATTGGATGAAATGAAGTGAGACTTCATCCTTCACATGTAAATAACCTGCTCACCTCATGTCCTGGATCAGAGAGACTTTCAGAGGAGCCATGGCTGATACACCACCATCAGATTTACGTCTCTCAGTGTCATGAATGAAACCTGGTGTGAAAGAAACGATGTTAAGCAATTCCTAAAGTCATTAATTTGTTCAGGTAATCTTGTTCATCAGGTGAAGTGATTTACCTGGAGGTCCCAAACTGCCTGGAGTCGCAGTCTTCTTCTCTTTGCTCTCCTGATAGTGCAGCAGGTGGGACCACAAGGCAGATTTACCCTGCAGAGAGAACACGCATTAATGTGATTATTTGCAGTGCGAGCCCTGTATGTGTCCAGCGGCTGTGGAGGATCAATCATGTGAGATGGTGACTGTGTTGATATAGTTTTTTCCTGACCTGTTTAACCTGCAGCCCGTGGCTCCAGATCCTCTCAAGCAGGTCGCAGAGACTTGCGATCAGAGTGTTCTCCTCGACGCCGGTGATGCTGACCTCTCCATGACCCAACTCCACCGCCTCCCGACCCATCTTCTCCACCAGCATACGCTTGGTCTGCAGAGAAACAGATAAAAACAAACACACACATATACTGCTGTTACTCAAATAAACAAACTAATAATATAGGATGTTTATTTTATGTTAATATTCTGATATTAATTTTTGTGCAGCAGGAAAAATATATAACAAACAGATGACTAATGAGGGTTAACACAAAGCCTTAATTTGGTTTCGCAAAGTTTTGTTGTTTTATTGTTCTTTCAGTGACTTATCCTTTGTGATTACGTTCTTTTTACTGTTATTAACAAATACCAAAAGGATCAAATTTAAGCCTAAATCAGGAAATAGCTTTTCAAATGAATACATTTGTTTATTTTTTATAATAGCTTTCTTTGCAAAGATAGTAGTCATTTTCAAGGAAGGTTTGACACAATATTTTTTTAACGAGAATTGTACACCTCAAAATAACTCATAATTGAAAACGCAAACATTGAAAAATGCAAACACTGAAAATTAGCCATATTAGGTGTTCATTTCTATTTAAATGGAAGGATGTAATCCCTCCATCACACAACAAACGGATAAAAGATGTGATGCAGAACATCAAGCTGGAAAAACATCAGATGCATCCTCAACATTTCCATTAAGAGATTTTTAAGATCTGGGGTCCGTTAATAAACTATATGAATAGTGAATAATTTTCCTGGCTTGAAACTATGAACTCATGCAACTACAGTTGGTCTGTCAATGTCTGAAAGCACTCCGATGCACATGTATTTTTGATGGGAAAAATCTCTCTGAACAGTGCTAAAATGTGCTAAAAAAAATAAAGTAAGTTATATCTGCTGACTTTATTCCAATGCAGTACTCATTCTAAACTGCTTTATACACTTTATATGTGTGTAAAAACAAAAACATAAAACAGAGCACTACTAATGAACAAGATCATAGTTATATACAAACCTTGTTTCTGCACTCCTTCAGCAACCCTTCAACAAATTTCCAGTTGGTTTGAGCAATGACAGAAGGCGACAGGTTGGACAGTTTGGGCTGTCTGATGGTCGTGCCCAGGTTCCTGGCCTCCTGAATGTACTTCTAATAAAAGATAGAGAAAATTCAGTCAGCAATCAGCAAACCACTGAAGAACAACTCAACTTATTGGTGGGCTCACGTCACTGGTGAAGGTGACTACAAAGGAACAAGGAATATTTGAGTTACTACAGGAGTTCAATCAGTTTGCTCTTCACTGACAAGTGATGGGGAATGGTGGGGCAGTGGGCTGTTGCACCTTTTATCTCTCTGTCCTCTTCACTACTTGGTCTTGAAGCTTTGTTCAGACTGCAGGCAAATCAGATTTGTTTCTCCAATCAGATATTTAAGACACTGTCCACACTGTCATTTGAAAGCGATCAAATGGGATTTGTGTGTCCAGACATCCCCAATTCATCTGCATGGGTTGCTTTGGTAACTATGCAGGCATCAGCAACTATGTACGCGGGCGACGCCCTCCAAACAATCACACTGTCAAGTCTGTGTACAGAAGCCTCCTCCAAGTGCCAGCAGACAATTCATTTCATCATCTGTCCACGGACTGTTGTTCTCTGTGTTTTCCTGCGTATAACTTTGCTAGTAGCAGCTGCTCAGCTGCTCTGATGCTCTTGAGTTTCAATGGATTTGACGTAAAAGTTGTCTGCCATGTTGTGAGTGATGCAATAGTCACTTGGAAATCTGATTTGAATGGTCATAGTGTCCAGCCTGAAACATATCTGTAGAAATCTGATTGTAATCGCATTTCAAACCACCTCAAAATTCAGCTTGGATCCGATTTGCAAAAATCACACACTGTTTTTTTACTGTCCAGACTTTCTAAAATCAATCTGGATACAATCTGGATGTCGAAAAACAGTCTAAACAAGGCCTTAGAGACACCCAAAGTATAAAAAGAAAACCTCTTAATGATTACTATGGTAAATATCCTGACTTTAGGCCTCAGATATTGAAGCCTTGACTCATGTGGGATGAGTGCTGAAACTCAAGAATGAAATATATTTTAAAAAGAACTGAATCTCTTTTTTGTGATTTTATTTTTTTTAAAAACAAACCTGATTGCTTTAGTTGACCCTAACACAGCTGAACATTTTCTTTTCTCTGACATTGAGGTCATGCTGCAGGGTTATTTATATGAAATCAAACCAGAAAAATAAAAACAACTTTAAAGATCAGGCCAATGACAGACAATGAAGAACATTCAGTGCAGTTACTGTGCAACAGCTAAATGCTCAGAACAATCCAAACTAATAAATAAAATATTTATCAGCCTATTACATTAAAATTATTCAGGTTTAAAACAATATATAACTATATTGTGCTCCTATTAACCTTGTTGGCATCATTTCATGTTTATCAGTTCAAACATCATGTGCCCTTGAAAGTGACATAATGACATGGATTATCAGATAAAGCACTACGAGGTGAAGGAAGCAGAGGGAGGAAAAGACCACGTTAGACAGGTTAGTGTTAAGACGAAAAGCCTCACAAACTACAAACACATACCACGTCCACAGTCACCGACTTTAGACAGGGCTTGAAGGACTGTGAGAGCCAGTAGTAGTCAAGAAACAGCAGGAGCTGCAGCTCCGGATACAAACACTCTACATGCTGAGAGTGTGCAAGCGTGAGTGCAAGAGAGAGGCGGAGAAAGACAAAAAAGAGACAGAGAAACAGGTGATGAGAAGTGTGAGAGGGTGGGCAGGAGAGCAGACGAGATGGTGAGAGCGAAGTCAAAATAAAGCAAACAGAGAACAGGTCATGCAAAATGAACCAAGACAACAAAGCTCAGACAGTCAATCAGTGTGAATGTGAGCGGAGAAGAGAAAACACCACGACAACCTCTCACCTCTCTCTGGTCGTTGTCTAAATAAAGGTGCTCAGCGTGCTGCTTCTGTCGATCCCTCCTCCTCCACTGAGCAGGAGCGCTCCTCTTGGTCCATCTGAAACACAAAGCAAGTCAGCTTTGAATAACTTTATAGAGAAACCCCGTAAAACAGCCACCGAGTTCATACTGAATACAGATATTAAAGGGATAGTTTGGATTATTTGAAGTGGGGTTGTATGAGGTACTTATCCATAGTCAGTGTATTACTTAAAGTAAATATTGGTCGACATGCCCCCAGTTTGGAGAAGAAGAGAGGAGCAACAGCATGGAAGATGGTATTTTAGCCACTTAAAAAACAAACAAACATCAATGTATGTTTAGAATATTTTCACGGTTTTCCTTTGCCATCAGAGAGCCTTTTCGAACAGGAAACCAGCATTACATAAGCCAAATATTGCTTCCTTATAACCACCCAAACTCCACTGGCAAAATCAGTAGTTTTATCTTGCAGAACACGGGAGTTGTTGGTCTACTGCTGCCTTGATTGGTTAAGTTGTTTGTGATATTGTGTGACTTCAGTTGATCCGAACTGTCCTTTTAAAACACAGAAGTCACAAAATAATACAAACAAACAAAGCAGCAACTCCTGTGTTCTGCAAGATAAAACTACTGATTTTGCTTATGGAGTCTGGTTGGTTTGGAGAGAACATTTGGCATTTATAATGTGTTCTGTCTAACAGCAGGTAAATCAGTGAAAATATTCTAAATACAGTGTACACTTAAACTGATATTGAGCTTTTTGGGTGGAACTTTTTTAAGTGGCTAAAATACCTTTTGTTTCGGACCCTGTCCACAACAGTACATTGGTTAGCGTCCGTGCTAGTGCTCCTTTCTGCTTTTCCAAACTGGGGATGGGTTGACCGCCACCTTCTGTAGTTAATACACTGACAATCGATGAGTGCCTCATACACCCCTACATCAAATAATCCAAACTATCTCTTTAAAGGTTTACTTCAAATAAACATAGATAACAGTAAAACTTAAGATGTGACAGTAATGCAAGATATTCACTTGTTGCTGGTGGGCCCCGTGGAGAGCACATCAGACTGCAGGCGGGGGAAGAAGCCCTGCTCGTAGCGGCCCTGGCCGATCTTCATGTCTAGCAGGTGGGGGTGCAGGGCGGTGTGGTCAATTTTTGAGACTCTCATCTCTATGGCTTTCTCTGCAAGGGAGATGTGGGAGAGTTGATGGTGAGATTACAGGATTCATTCATTATTTCATCTTGTTAATTTGTTCAAATTATCAAGATGTGAGTGATTAAGTGTACTCAGCAAAAAAACATGTTACATGTTTTTGGGTTTGTGCAAATACAATTCGTGAGATCACAAGGTAATGAATTCTGCACGTTTTCTAGGCGTCCACAGTGACAATTAATGATTTAGCATTGGAACAGGAAGGATTTTGAGGATTATTATCAGAAAAGAATCCCATAACCATCAGAAAAAAATGTGTCTATTTGCACCTCAGTGAGAATAGTCACACAGCAGCTATTCAGCTATTTACACCCACCCAATTTAGCTTTAAAGAATGATGATGTGTCTGTAGAGAGGAGGTTGTGATGGATGCAGATAGCATAGTTAACTGCTAACACCTGGATGCTAATAGCACAGCTGCCAAAGAAATGTCCTTGCCATTTATGAAAATGGAGAATAAATAAAAATAGATAAATAATGCATAGGGCTATATTACATAGTTAGAAACCACATAATTTTCTTTTTTTTTTTTTAAATCTCACCGATCATCTGACTAAGACTCTCACATTTCCTGTCACTAATTGAGTTTGAAAAACCAGGATACCTATGATAAAGAATCTGTAATTTCTCTTTTCGTAAACGACTGACAACAGAAGAAAGAGAAAAAAGCTGAAATGGAAAAAGATGTTTCCACCCACAGAGCCAAAAGAAGTGACAGAATAAGGGCTCAGAATAGATGTTCTTTTTTTTTTTTTGAAAGAAAACCAACTCAGAGTCGTCCATGAATACAGCTTTAGACAGTAATTCTCTGATGCCTGATTAACAACGCACCCACACGTGGGTCGTGTTAACAAAAGCACCCAGGAGTTTAGAGAAATATAATAGTCCTTAAATAGATAGAGTGTAACATATTTCAACTTTTCCCACACTGTCTGAAGCTGTGATTCACACGTACACAGATTTGATTCCCTAAAAAGAGTTGATTATTACCCATTCACCTGCATGCTGCAAGTTATCTGCGCCCCACCATAAAGATCAAGTGAAGGATCAGTGATAGTGCTTTTAACTGTTAATAAAATTATGTTCACCAAGCTGACATGTATGCAATGCATCAAGGATCTCACAGAGGACTTTTAAATTTATAGTCTTGAGAAAATACAAAAGCATTTAGTTTCTCCAAACTAGAGGGTTTTCTGTATAAATCACTGTTATAGTGAGGCTTTTAAGTTATTATGCAAAAAAGATCAAAGGAAGGCCATCTATCCTCTATGAGTGTACCTAACATAATGCATTGCACACACGTTCAGAGAGCTTTCACCCAGGGATGTTTGAGGTAACGAGAGCAAATATTACGAAGGTGAGTCTTGTCGTTCTCGAGCCCAATGGCATGAGGTCCAGGAGCGACAAAATCAGCTTTTTCATATCGCTTTTTAAGCAGGTTGTCTGCAAACAAAACAGCAATTACCAGTCAGTTAACTAAAGAGAGCAAATCTCACAACTTCACACTTTCAAATTACTTTGTGACCACGCTCATTTGGACTTCAAATTAAAGGAGTTTTACGGGACTTTTAAGGTCTTCTTTAATTACATTCACAAAACTTTAAATTACAAATGTTTCGGCTTTACACAGGGTCATAATTAAACATCACAGAAGTCCATTTTTTACTGTCTGAAGTTAACATACTGTGGTGAAACTATTCATTTTCAAACTAAAACCTGGTTTTCCTCAGAATAAGAGGCGTTTCTCCCAAGACAGAGACAGGTCCAGAGAGCTGAGGTACAGGGACACATTTCAGTGCAATATTTGGTGCTTTGAAAGCAATCCAAATAGCATCAGTTTCAAGTTTTTACATACAAGGAGTTTGCTGTGGTGTGTAGGTACATAACAACAAACAGTAATAAAAATAGGGGTGTCACAAGTTCATTATTAAATCAGAAACTGATTGATGAGTGAAAAACAATCAAAATCAAAAGGCTAAAATTGCATTACTCCCAGTATATTTTCACTCCGTCCCACCTACTTGCAGCATCCACTTCAAAGACCATTATCATACCTGAGGCCATATAGATCTTTTTAAAGAAGAATTTGACAGTGTAAATGACAGCTGTCATAGCATAAAACCAAAGATCTGTTCATCTTTACACATCAATACTTGATAGTTTAATAACAGCATAGGCATAAGTCCTAAAAAAGACGTTTAAATTAAAAAATCAAATCGAATCATGACCTTAAAATCCAAAGGCATATCGAATCATGGATTTGGAGAATCATGACACCCCAAACTAAAAATATAAATAAAGTTTATGGCAAGTACCATCAGTTAAAACAGCATAAATAGAAAAAAAACCTGAAAATACTCTTAATCAAAAAGCTGTCAAGGATTTTGAGGGCAGATCGTCTTTTTTCTTACCTGCTTCTTCAATGTTTGTGCATTTCTGGTACATGGAGGTGCGCAGTGTGGGTGTGCGTACGTTCAGCATGCGAATCTTATCCACACGGGAGTCAAACACCCTCAGTGTGTGCTCCTTCTCCTCATCATCATGACAGAGGATCTTACTGTCAATGAAGGACGCAAACATCTGCGTCTCCAAGAAACGTGACAGGAAGGGCAGGTAGGGCTCCGGCTGGTCTGACAGGAAGGAGGCCTGCACACACAAATTTAAAAGGTGGACTTAAAGGTTTTACACAATGCGAAATAATAACCTAGGCTATCCTACGATTATTAGTAATCAAAGAGTTCGATAACAGAGATTTAGAAGACTGACTGATTGTAGAAAATGGTAAAAAATGTTGATCAATGTTTTTCAAAGCCAAAGATTATGTCCTCAAAGCAATGTCCTGTTTGTAATATATATAATTCTAATTTGTGATCACTGACTTTATTAAGCCGACTGCATCTAACACAGCGACACGCACGTGCAGCCTTGATGGAGACGCTGTAACGTCTGACCGCAAACAAAGTAAGTGATCCGTGTCAGCTTAATATCATGACTTTAAAAGCACCAAATTAACAAATTTCGTCATAATAAAATATGAAGAATTGTAAAATATAATTTCTTTGAGGCTGTTCAGTCAGTCTAACGAAGATCAAGTGTGGCTTGTTCAGTCAATATTGTTCATTATTGATAGTGCTGAAATTATACTTTCTGCCTAAAATAATTGATACCTTGATAATACACTACCTACCAGCCTTAGGGTGGAGCAGCCATTCACTACATGATGTGTTGTGAC
>JAJHUR010077894.1:0-10476 GCA_027495735.1 Lutjanus campechanus | reverse complement strand
TGTGAAACATCAGAAGGAACTTTGGTTCTATCAGACAGAACAAACTCAAACAGCATCGCGCTCCATCAGTCACACAGAACTGTTCCTGCCAGCCTGAGAAAATCTACTGCTTTGATTGCTTCATGCCTGGATTACTGCAGTTTATTGTTCAGCAGCTGAAGTAAACAAGCCAGAGCCCAGTTGGTACTGTAGAACTCATGAACCCATGTAAGACAGAACACACCACCTCCATTTCTGCTGACTCACCGTGGCTCCCGCTTTATGTTTCAGCCTTCAGTACATTTAAGTCTCTTGCTGTTCTGTGTATGTGTGTTTAACAAACTGATGAAAGTAGAAGATTAAAGTGAAAGTCCTAGGAAATAAAACTGTTCATCCTATTTCTGATTACCTCAGAATTCACTAATTAGTTTTATTTGCATCCCTCTGTGATGCAAATCACAAGAATACAGCTGCCTCTATTTGTTTCTCTTCTCTTGCATTAACTTTCTGCCTCTGATGGGTCTGCATTTGCCAGTGTGGTGATACATTCTGCTTATTAAATGTCTCCTCTGATGTTCCTCCTCTATCTGCTCTCTGCTCCGGTGTGGTTTCATACAAATGAAATTAGCTTCAAGGAAGCATAATATAGTAGAGCAGAGTTGAGTCATGTGTGACTGACTGAAAAATACAAAGAATTTTAAAGAATAGGGGTGCTGTAAGGTAAATCCTTGTTTCTGATTGGCAGGTTACACTCAGAGTCTACATCTGATCATATACCTAAATATCCTATTTTTCACTTTTAGCTAAATGTTCTTACTCTCCATGGTTCTGTTGCGTTTTCTTAAAGAGGATGTGTTTATTACAACCATTCGCAAACAAAGAAAATGTTCGGCAGTCCACCCAAACCTTAATACACAACTGATCAGCATAAAAGACTAATCATACCAATGATGAAATATAAGATATGTGCCAGTGTTAATGTGACAGGTCACCATATACATCGTAACACCTGTTAAACTAAGTCAGATAAATGAAGAATAACACATAATTTAATTTCCAAGGCTTTGTTTCATTAGTTTTGATAATCTTTTGTATTAAATCATAAATATTTCATGCTAATTTCAAACTCCTAAAATTGAAACTTGAAAACTTTCATTTATTTTTTATGACTTCTCATGGCCTCAGCCCACACTTTGGGAATCATTGGTTTATTCATCATGGTTAGTCTGAGGTTTGTCATGTCTGAGAAAATAACCCTGAAGATGTCATAGTGATGTCATCAGGGTTATCTCAGCTTGGGCTTGTCGACTACAAATTTATAACAGAAAGCCTGAGTTACAAACTGGAACTGTGCAGCCTGAAAGACGAGGGTCTCATGGCAGGGAAGGTCTAATGAAACATCCTATCCAGTTGCATTATGGGAAATGTAGGATAAAGCGTTTCTGGAGCTTAAAAGTTGGGATATTTTCCCCTGTGCCGCTTCAATTTGGAACATTCTTTTAAAAAATCAGTTTCTTAAAAGTCCCATCTTTGTGGAAGTACAACTTACTTTATTTTAACCTGCTTATGTTTATAACTCTTCTACTAGTTCATTTGTTGTTGTTAAAGCATTTAATAACTATTTATCTTGTATATTCCATTTTTATGAAGGAATTTGTAAATTAGTTAGGTCTAAAAGTGATATAAACAGTTATTCATTTTTTACAGTGTGTTATTTGATGTCAGTTCTGCTGAAGTGTGCAGTGCTGTCATTTCACAGACCCCAGAGCTGTAATGTGATTGGCTGGCTGTGTTGTAACAGGTGAACGGCAAGAAGCTGTACCAACCAGAGGACGGGGTGCAGCTGACAGTGATCGACGGGTATGATGGGAAGGTGGTGGAGAGCAAAGACTTCAGGAACTCCATCCTGCAGGGCATCCCCGCACAGATCGACAACTACGTCAGTGGACTGAGAGACGGGTGAGAAGCTGCTCTTGTAGAGTCTCAGGCTCTAGTAGACACAACATAAATTCCGCATGGAAAGTATGGAGTTACCATCAGTTAAAAGTGGACACTGAAATGATGTGCTGTCTCTCACTCCGTCTCCAGATCTGTTGTCCTCATGACGTCTAAGGGACGTCTGTTTACCAGAGGATCCTGGACTAAAGTCCTGGAGAGACTTGGAGCAGACAAAAGCATCAAATTGAAAGGTAATTATACCAAGGCTGCAACTAACAATTATTTTCATTATCGATTGTTTTCTCAATTAATTGATAATGAAAGCAAATAATGAAAAACCCAAAGCCCTAGATGGCACCCTTAAATGTCTTTTTTTTTCTTCTTTTTTTTTTTGCAACACAAATATATTCAGTTTTCTTCTCATAGAGGACTAAGAAAACAGAAAATATTCACATTTTAAGATGCTGAAATCAGAGACTTTATTGAAAAGGAACTCAAAACAATTAATCAATATCAAAATAGTTGGCAGTTAATTTAACAGGTGATTAATCATTGCAGCTCTAAATTATATATTCATCAAGATCTATTGAGATGAATGTGCTCACAGTGGAGCATTGCAACATCAGTATGCTGTACAAAACATCTAGCATTTTCAAGAAAAATACACTAGATGGCACTGTTGCTTCATTTGTTGCATTTTGCTCAGGTCACAATGTTACACTCAAGTCCAGGTATGATTATTTCCTTGTCATTTTACAGTGTTTACCAGGTTTAATGAATGATTCAGAACAACTTTAGAGATATTTATTCTATTAAATACATCTGTGTCCAGTTATGATGTTTCATGTGTCTTTATGCACAAACTTATTGCTGAACAACTGAGGAAATTAATATTTAAAATTATTATGAAATTAATAATTACTTTTTGCAAATATTAAATAGTTTTCTGAAACTTGTGTCACATCAGCAATTGTAAAAACAGCTTTGTTTAAATACAAGTACACATCCATCAAAACTGGCACAACCCAAAGTCACAGAATGGAAAACAACATAGGATGCAGCAGACAACAGTCTGGTTGCTGGTACAGATTTCTGCTCAAGGAAATAGACATTTATTATGTATACACATAGGAAAATTTAAAAAAAAAGAAGACGCTAATAAATCAGTGTTGACTTTCCCAAACATTCTTTCTTTCTTACCTAGTGAGAATAAAAGCTTAGTCATGGACATAGTTGTGTTTGTCCATGGTTGAAGGCAGATAGAGATCCATCTTTGTGATTTCTGCCTGGAAGGTGTGTGAGAAAATGTCCTTTCCATCTTTCATGGTTATGACAGAAAACTTTCCGGTTCAGATCCCAGCACCTGCTATAAACATTTAAAGTGAATGAGCACTGCTGTCCCTCCCTTAAAGCAAGACATTGAGCTCCTCAGCTTCTCCAGCAGAGCCACCAGCAGAATAGTTCTTCAGCGACTGGTCGTAGTGTCTTATCAAAATGTAACGAAATTTCCCTACATGAGTCACAAGTATTAATGAAAATGTAAAAGGTAAAACTATAGGATATAACAGTCTGTTCTCACTCCGAACACGTCAAATACGGCTGCTTGATCAGTTACTCTGTGCTTCAAACTAATCAGTGTGGGTCTAGAATAATATCACAATATTTCAGAGTATTCTGCGGTAACTGTGTTTGACAATCTGACAAAATACAGAAAAATATTTTTAGTGTATTGTTGTATTACTGTGGTTTATTGTACATCTGATCTTTTGTAACCAAACCACTTCCACACTACTGAAGTCACTTCCCCTTTTGGAATGAACTCCTTCACTGTAATATTGCCATTATCATGATATCAGTTACTTTTAGAATGAAAAAAATTACAACAATATATCATGAATGATATGATATGGCACAACCCTACTGCTGAAGTGTCATTTCTGAAGGCGCACCTCTAATATTATGTTTTAATGTGCCGTCGAAGTCTGGTGACATGATATAAAGAGTGAGAGTCTATGTATGGAGGTCATGAGGTGGATAGATCAAACAAACACAGGAGTTTCACCAGGAGACTGAGGTTCATGTATAGAAATCAACAGACTTCTTCTGTTCCGTTCCATTACTTTGCGTTGCGTGGCGTGGCGTGGCGTGGCGTTGCGTTGCGTGGTGTTGCGTTGCATTGTGTTGCCTACCCAAACCATTGATGATCCATTTCTACCCAAATAGTTTTGTTGCCTTTATTTTGAAAGTCTACCCAGACATTGAATATTATCGCTAACTTGACTGCAGAACCCTGCACATGCAAAACTCACACTAGAAGAATACCTCCAGCATCATAATTTGAAGCGTAGGGCCACTGACCAAAGTGTTGTGTTTGAGGTACTGGGAGTTAGAACATGTTGGATATAGATGTATGGTTGGACATACATGGTGGCAAAATAGTGCCATAATAAGTATTATGGATTGCAGAATCTGTTCAGAATTGTAGCTCAGATTATTTCACTTACTTTACTGTCCTCTGGTCTCCCTGCAGATAAGCTGGCATTCGTGGGCTTCAAGGGCTCCTTCCGCCCAGACTGGGTCCATCTGGAGGTGGACTCCGAACGAGCCAAGATCCATCAGGTCCTGCCTGTCCCTGTGGTCCACAAGATGAAGCTATGAGTGGCAGGCAGAGTGGGGAGGACAGAGACTATGTAGCCCCCAGATACTGACTCACATACACTCCCCCCTCCCACAATAAAACATGTACAGACACACACTTACACATACACGTACACACTGCCAGCACTACAGAGTCAGTGCTCCTAGCCATTGGTCCAGGATCAAGTGGTGTTTTTTCAAGGTTTGGCGGTGAGAAATGATGTGATTCGGTGTGTTGGAAAGAGGAAGACCCTCTCCCGGGGCAAGCACTGCCCACAGACCATCAGTAGAGGGCATTAAGGTGACAACACATCCTCTGGCGGCCATATTGGAGGTCCTCAGCTCTTTGGCAACAGTGGCTCAGAACGGCCAGAAATGTGGCTGTCTCCACAGACATTAGTAGACATGATTGATATTGGTTCTGTTTCTTACTTAACACTCATTGCATCACTAACGTCATTGTTGCGTTTCCGTAATGTCTCCTTGTCAGATAAACAAAAAATCGATTTGGTCAGCAGACCATCACTGCTGTGCTGTTGAAACATCCGTTTTGTGCACCAGTAAACATGGATATTCGGCTTGTTAGCTCTCCGACAGAGCCAAACACATCGACCAGCTCTTGTCAAACTACATAAAGCTTTAGCCCAAGGGGTAACAGACAGTCCAACCTTTGATATTACTCTGTCCTCTAACAGACTTCGCTATTGGTTTGCCCCAGCACTCTCTACAGCAAAAATGTTGGTACCCTTTGGCGTCACATGACGCTGTGCTTGGAATCAACTCGGCCATACATTGTCCGAGCATGTCTTAAGGCAAAATGAACAGTCACACATGAAGGTAGGGTGAAAGGCCTGGCTTTATTGATGAGAGCAAGATGTGATAACCATGTCCCTTCCAATAACACTGTAAGATAATGTAACAATGATGATCAATGACAATAGACACAAATTGCAGCACATACTCATCATCTGTAGCTCCCATGAGTGGACATTATGCCTCTTTTGCTGCCTTGGCAGAATAGCAGAATACCATACTGTCTCCTGACCCACTTTTAACTCAGTCCCATTTAAAAAGAAAGAGTAGCACTGCTATGTCACTTTTGCAAGATTTTGAGTGGCCGGACCTTTTGGACATAATGGTGCGAACTAGGGTTGGGCGATGTCTACAAAATGAGCAAAGGACAATGTCCACAGACACTGAGCAACCAACATTAGATCCCCATGCTGGTATATAAAAGGGTCTTTGTCTCTGCAACACATGTCCGTAACTTAGTTGTGTTCAGCCTCTGAAGCTAAAGTTAGCTGCCTAGCTATACTGAGAAAGCTAAGCAAAGAAAACAATAGCATAAATGACAAACAGCAAACAAACAGCAGCCCGTAGAAAAGAAACTATCTTGGGTAAATGGGACATGGAGACGTAATGTTAGTGCAGTGACCAGCAGCCTCACAATGTTACAGTGGTAGAGGGCTCTGTGGTCGAAGACTTTTAGCCATTGGTGATGGACATGGCATTGTCCATCGGCCCAACCTTAGCGCAAACTGGGTATCATTTTACCAGCTATAAGCCTCTAGGGGGATCTATGTTGCTTCTGGTTTGCCTCATACCCCCTTTCCCTCCTGTAGCTCTGGTTCTGGCTCTGGTTAAACCAGTTCCATCCAAGATTCTCGGAACCTTGGCGGTATTTAGCGAAACAGTCTGCGCTTCCACTAGTTTTGAGCAGTACCATTATAATCAAGGATGCGTCATCAATAGAGGCTGTTACACAATGACCTGGAGAATATGACATGCCCACTTCGGTTTGCACTTCAGGTCAACGAAGAACTGCTTTTTTTTTTTGGTTCCAGCTCAGAACCAGCTTTGCTGGTTCTGAACCAATTCTTGGCTGTTCGAAATGCTCTGAACAGTTTGGAATGAGGTGTGCGAACCAGAATGGTACCTGTTCCATGTTGGTGGAAAAGGGATAACAATGTTACAGCAAAGCCCTTGACTAGCAGTAGACATTCATCCAGTGTGGATGAACGAATAAAGTTGAATACAAATAAGTTAGTTTGCTGTTCAGAATGGCCACACTTAAAGATGGGGCAAAAAACTCTTATCATGCTGAGGATCACAGTGCAATAATGTTCAAATGGTGCACACTCTATTCAGAGGAATTCATGGTGTTGTGATGGAAATAGTTGTGTGACGAATGAAAAAGACACACAAGGTGTGTGAGCAGGTGGCTTCAAATGATGTTTCAGTTGCTGTTAGATGAGTGTCAATGAAAGTGTTCAGACCATGTAGTTGTAGGAGTAAAGCAAAGTTGGACAGGTGTCCCTTTCCCAGTCTACATCCTCCACTTCTTCCTGGTAATCCTGAAGCGTTCCCGGGCCAGATGGGATATATAAACCCTCATGCTTGTTCTGGGTTTGTCCCTGTTGGACATGCTTGAAATGCCTCCAAATCAGATGCCTTAACCAACTCAACTGACTCTTATTGTCAACTCCTGTGAGATGTAAAAAAGTTTTGTGGAGATTGTCCAACCACTAGCGAAGTCTGTTACAGATCTGTGCAGAGGCCCAAAGAACTGGTGTCATACATGACTTTAACCAACATCCTACCAGTGACAACCATATGCATATTTTGTATTAGCTGAAAACATGATGGCGCTCAGATTAAATTGTAATTAACAAATCTGCAAAATATTTAGTGCCACTGCTCTGCCAGTACAGAGATGTATAACAACTACAAAGTTACACAAAAGAACCACATAGATGAGAGAGAGACACAAAATGACCACAAAGAGACACAATGACCACAAGGAGACACAAAAGAACTACAAAGAGACACGAGACAGCCACAGAGAGACACAAAATGACTACAGATTTCTGGTTCACCTTCAAAATGCAAATTTTGACGAGATGATTAAGATGAATAACAGCTTGAAAGTAGTTTGACTGAGACCTTTTCTAGCGTTTTCAGTCCAGTTCTTTGCCAGCTTTCACACCAGTCTAAACAGACCGAACCAGAAACTGCACCAGATTTTTTCCACTACTTCCTGTGTTGGCATAAAACACTGGATTTAAACATAAATTGCTTTTACAGAGAGCTGTGTATGATTGTAGCTGGTAGGAGACTGGGTTGGCCAGTTTACTGTCTCACCATTACCAACATAATTAGAGATATCAGATTATTCACTTTTATGTTGATCACAGTTATTTCCAAGAGTCTCTTTTTTCCAGCCTGGTTGTTTGATATTTATATATTACTAACTAACTACTGGCCAATTCTCCAATGGACCTCCATGATGTCAGCCACGGTTGCTAGGCGACTTACGATGCAAATGCACAGCCTTCATATGAACAGAGGGAGCTAATACTGAAAGTGTGGGCCAGCAAATCAAACGCATGTATAATGTATGTGTATCATCCTTCCCATGCAGGTCTCTGTGGTGTGTGAACAGATGTAAAAGTTGAGTGGTTTGACGTCCCGCTTTGTTTGACGAAAACTGTTTAAAGAGAGAAAAGAGAAGAAGAAAAACAGCAGAAACATTCCTTGTTTTGCATTCAGACCTGTGGTTGTTAACTTGCTCCGTTTCATTCCGAGCACTCGCTCATTTGATATTGTGATGTTTTACTCATTTTGTTCATATCAGTGTTTGTGATCCATCCGTCTGTTTTTTGGACTGAACCAGCAAAGAAGCCCACGACGATATCAAAATTAAATTAAATTATCAACCGAATGTTTTAATCAGGGAGTTTTTAAAAATGTGCAATTTCCCCTTTTCAAAATGACGGAGAGATCTTCGTTTCAATCTGGCGAGAAAAAAAAAAACGGATTCCCCCTTCCTTTGCCGAAATAGCTGGTCTTTTTTCGGACGTTGTAGCAGTAAATTAGTGTTTTGTAATGTTTAATGTGTTTTTAAAAATCCACAGATTGCTAAGAGATATATTTTATACTTATTTATTGTACAGACACAGTTGATCCAAATCTACAAGGGACATCTTTTGAGTTGTAATGTTTACTGTCCTGTATGTATACTGTATGTAAGAAGCCATTATAGCTCCAGTTTAAACGATTTGTACCAGACACTCACTGCATACATGCATATGACTCTTGGTATAGTTGGCTTGTTTTAACTGTACACCAAATGGATTTGTTGTACTGTATATGTGGCTTGGGCTTGTAAAGTAATGAAGCTCCATGACTTTGAATTTCTTTGAGGACTTTTGTACAGAAATAAATGACGCTGAACAGTTTGTCTGAGTGTCTCTGTGTCCGCACATCTGTCCGTCCCTGCTTGGACGAACAAAGCAACATGTAATGATACATATTCTTCAAAATAATTTGTATTGGGTTGACATTTGAGTCACACACCCTCCTCAAATAATGCAAACACAAGCGTCATTTCCAGTATTCTTCAGATTCTCGGCACCGGGCGGAGTGCGCAGACAAATTATATACAAACAAGCTGGAATTTGCAATAGCTGCGACCACGAATGTGTATGTATCCACACGTTCATGCATTCACACACACAATCTCACACACACTTGACCTCGTGGCAAGTTTCAGGGAAAACTGTGGCCACCAGAGGGTGGGGAGAATTTTGTGGACTGAATGACCGACCGACAGAGTGAGGAGTACTGTGAGGCACTGTGGGTAGATTTTAACACCAACCTCAAAGGTGGTTTGAAGGGACAGTGTACCCCCAAAATCAAAAATACAACCCCAATTCCAACAAAAGTTGAGATGCTGCGCAAAACAAATGTTAAAAAAATTTAATGCATTGATTTGCCGACATCTATTCAGTTGAAAACAGCACAAAGACGAGATATTTTCACTTTTTCTGAATTTGATGCCTGCAACACCTTTTAAAAAGTTTGGACAGGAGCAACAAAAGACTGTGAAAGTTGTGGAACGCTCCAAAAAACACCTGTTTGGAACATTCCACAGGTAAACAGGTGAATTGGTAACAGGTGACACTATCATGATTGGGTATTAAAGGGGCGTCCTCGAATGGCTCAGTTGTTCACAAGCATGGATGGGGTGAAGTTCAACACTTTGTGAAAAACTGCAGATAGTCCAACAGTTTAAGAACAATGTTTCTCAACACAAAGCTGCAGGAATTTAGAGATTTCATCATATACAATCCTTAATATCATTAAAAGATTCAGAGAATCCAGAGAAATCTCTGAAGGCTGAAAACCAACACTGAATGTCTTTGACCTTTGACCCCTCAGGCAGCACTGCATTAAAAACTGCATTAAAAACTCACATCATTGTATAAAGGATGTAACTAAATGTGATCGGGAGCACTTTTGTCAGTAACCACATGTCGCCGCATCTACAAAGTTCAGACTCTACCATGCAAAGAGAAAGACAAATATCAACAAGATCCAGAAACACTGCAGACTTCTCTGAGGCCCGAGCTCATCTGAGATGGACTGATGCAAAGTGTTAAAGTGTGCTGTGGTCTGATGAGTCCACATTTCAGATTGTTTTTATAAATCATGGACGTTGTGTCCTCCAAGAGGAAAAGAACCATCCAGATTGTTACCAGTGCTAACTTCAAAAGACAGCAGCTGTGATGGTATGGGTGTGTGTTAGTGCCCCATTAATGCTGAAAGGTACATACAGGTTTTGGAGCAACATGTGCTGCCATCCAGACGTCTTTTTCAGAGACGTCCCTGCTTATTTCAGCGAGACGATGCTAAGACACATTGTGCGCATGTTCCAACAGTGTGTCTTTGTAGTAACAGAGTTCAGGTACTAGACTGACCTGCCTGCAGTCCAGACCTGTCTCCCATTGAAAATGTGTGGTGCATTATGAAGCACAAAATACAACAACAGAGACCAAACAGGACTGCTGAACAGCTGAAGTTGTACATCAAGCAGGAATGAGAAATATTTTCACTTTCAAAACTTCAACAATTATTGTCTTA
>JAJHUR010077891.1:0-20239 GCA_027495735.1 Lutjanus campechanus | reverse complement strand
TTATGAAATTGCTGTGAAACAGAATGACACGATTACACACACCAACACAGCTTCTCTCACTTTCACACACACACACACACACACACTCCAGTGGGTAGGCGGTAGGGTGAACGCGTGGCAGATGCCCGACACATTGGTCTCCGTTCAGTCACTATAAAGAGCAGCTGCTCAGTCTTCACTGCCCTCTGGCACTGCGCGCGCGCGCGCACACACACACACACACACACACACAGTCACACTCACACATAGTCACATGGATGCACAGGCACACATGCACTTGCTGTATAACACTAATGCTGGAGGGCATTCCATCTCTCACAGATTATAAGTGTGCCAACAAAAAAACACACACACAGACACACATAGAGTGAGAGAGAGAGAGAGAGATAACAGCAGCACAAAAACCTGATCAGCCCTCACACACACATATCAATCCATGTCACTCCCTGATCTCTCTCAGTCACGCATACACTCGCCATAAATCCCTACATGTGGCTAAACCATTCCCGCCCTGTAGTCCCCAAAGCCTCACACACAAACACATGCACGCGTGCACGCACATGCACATGCAAGCTAACACACTTCCTGAAGTCTTAAAAGTGAGTGACGATAAATCTTCAAGATGTTAGAGAGGAGATGCAAGGGGTGTAGACAGAAATGGAAAAAAGAGGTGGAAATGAAAGGAAGAAAAGAGCAAAGAGCCGGTGTCTTCTGAGACAGTTAATCCATCAATCAATCATTTGTCAAGCAAAGATGCCAAACATCTTCTGTTGCAAGCATTTACATCAGTGTAAATGTATTTATTTTTGCAACAAAAGCAAATTTCACTGCTTGAACCCTGTTGTACCTGCTGTTACAAATGCACAATGTGGAGCCAAACATTACTGACACAGTTTCCAAAAGTACCAGATTTGTCAGTCTAAATTCTGAACAGGACATCAAGAATATTTCACGGTGCAGCCGTAAAAAACATGGCGGCCCAAAGCAGTCTTGGGTTTGAATATTTGACTCAGTGTAAACATGAAACAGCTTCAATGAGGAGCTGGAACAAGTCAAAGCCAGATGATGACATGAGAAAATGTTTGAACAAAAAACTCTCTTTGCTAACAACACACAATATTGAAGTTAGAATCTAGATTTGATACAGACAAGAGCCATATTCCCATCATTATGTGTCACAAATTTTAGCCAAATTGCGAGTAAATTAGCAAAAGAAGATGTGAATGAATGCTTGTTTAGGTGGTGACAAGCGTAAGTTTACCATTCCATTGACTTTTTCTAATGCAATACTTCAAAAAGCACATTAAAATATGTTGATGGAAACACAGCTACTGTAAAGCTAAGATTCTAACACAATACTGTAGTGGGAAAACTGCACGTGTTCATCCTGTAACCAGCCTTTATCAAAGGTTGTTTTTATCTGCACAGGTTTACCACCATTAACCTGACATATAAAGTTTCTTTGAGGACTTTAGAGCCGCTATGTAACTGTATGTAACTTTGCATTTAAAGCAAGAGTTAAAGTTGGATCTAGTTGACTAGTCCTGGACCAACTCCAACTTAATATGTAGATTTATATACATGTGTATGTGTAGGTGGATGTGGGGGAGGGATGTGAAGAATTTGATGCTGTACTTTTATTGCTTCTAATTCTGCTTGTATCTGTACTCTTTTCTTGCGGGTATGGGTGTGTCTTTCCATTTCCTCTCTTTTGAACCTATTTTTTCGTGCACAATTGGTTTTGCTTGCATGTATTCCAATCACACTGTAATGCAAGCATCTTTCAACAACAAAAAAAGCATGTTTTAGGCCATTTCTTTCAAGTCGTATTATATACATTTACAAATATTTGGGGTCCACATGACCCCACATGACCTGTGTTATAGTGGCAATGTGGACATTTTCGGTGAGCGCTTCTTCGGGAAAGCGAAGACAACAATTTGCATGATTTAGAAACCAAAAAGTTCCACTAAAATCCAAGCTGCTCAATTGATTCAAAGGACTGTAACATGACAGGTGGAGGGAAACACACCTCCCTGTTTCCAGGATCAGCTCAAATGTGTTGCATGAACCCCCAGGTCATTCACTCACTTTCCAAACAGCTGCTCAACAGTTAATAACAAACCTGCTGTTGTGTGTGTGTAGTGGAGTGTGCGTAGGGGTGACAGCGTATTAGTACAGGTTGTATTGTGTTCAAGCAGCAGTGTTTTTAGTTAACAACAGATTTCACTTCGAGGGAAATAAACTAGATTCCACAACTTCTCCAGAGAATACAACAAATTCAGAGGAATTCCAGTTTTTAGACCTACAAAAGACACCGCTGACATTGAGTCTCTGACTTCCATAGATAAATTGATCTCTGTCTGGAATACACATCTCAAACCACCAGGAGGTATTCCAGGAATTCCAGGAGCAGCAGGTAAACCGTACTTAAATGCGTGTTACTTTGCTTCCGTTCCTTTCAGATTTTCCAGCAGATCATTCACCCCCCTCTTTCTTTTCCTGATAACAGCTCAGTGGTTCCCTTTTTCCCGATCGCCGGTGATGACAAAAACAAAAAGGAGCGGCGGTGACCGCAGAGATCTGCTGTTATGTCCTGTCACCAACCAATGGGTCACCAAACGCACCCTGAGGCGATAGACAGGATGGGTGGAGGGTAGAGTGGCGGCAAGGTGACAAAGGTGCCTATTGATGAGAATAAAATCAGGAGAGGAGGAATGGAGGGGTGGGGGGACGGAGGGGTCACGGGAAATGAGGGTATTTGTCTTTAAGGAAGAGATCGGATGGCCAGGCATCTTTCTGGCCTGCGCGGTCGCTGTTGTCAGTGTGGCCACTATAGCACAAAAATACAAGGGCCCTTTATGAGGCTGGGAGGTAATTGTGGGGTATAGGTTACTGGGGTATGTGTGTATTAGAAAAAGAAAGAGAGACAGAATACCACAGCACAGGTGCCTAGTCTTTTAAATGGCTGCTCAAGTATGAAGGGGAGGAGAGAAGAGGGAGGGAAAGATGGCAGGCAAAGTGTGTGTCTCAGTGTGTGTGCGATCCCTCTATCCTCGTCTTTTTATTCAGTCATTCATAGCACCCTCTTTCATTCTCCTCCAGCCTCTGTGAGAACAATAACGTGGGGGAAAGCCCCTTCTCGCCTCAGGGTGGTGCTGATGGTGGTGAAGAGGTGGTGGGTCACGGGGACAAGGGGGCACTGTGTTGGTGATGCTAACAGGTGCATACACACATGCACATGAAAAAGGGTTATTTGTGTGTGCTTTAGTTCACTGGCTACTAATCATGTATAATTTTAAAATGAGTGAAACTGGTACAGTGTTTTAGATTTCACTGTTTTTCCCAAACTTCAACGCAGCCATTGTTTTCCATTCATTTAACGATGGTTGAAAAATGTTTTTTCTTCTACTAAATTGACGTCTGGAGGATATTTTAATCACCTTTTCTAGACTGCATTCATTTGCCACCCACTCTTTATTCCAGCCTTAATTCTGACCTCAAGTTTTAACTCTAAATATTTAAACTTTTCAAGTCCTGGTTGTGAAGAGATGTGAAATGGGGAAACCAAATGCATTCAATTATAGATTAATCCATTGATTATTTTGTGATTAATCAATGAACAGTTAAAACACACAATACACTGTCTGATTTCCATTTTCCAAAGAGTCAGTAGAACAAGAGTTAGTACCAAGGTCTTTGCAAACTTCTTCTTCTTTTAATTTATGGCAGACCAGGCACAGACACTGAACTGTTGTCTCCAGCTGGTTAAAGCATATTTGGTCTTTGCAACGAAAAATGATGTACTTGTAATCAGATTACCAAAAACACATGTTAATGTAAACAGGAGCACTAAAGGGGCTTTTCCACTGGCACTTTTGCACTGATTTGCATTGCCATTACTACTTTTATCACCCCAAGCTGTTCCAAGTCGTGCCGGAGATGAGGCCAAAAGCGAGCTCGACCTGCCTCCAAGTGGGCAGCGGTGACGTCTAGCCAACCACAGCACACCCACGACGACCTCCTTTTCTCCCCTTCAAACAAGTGAGTTTCCAAAAGTGTCTGTGTTCACTTGTCAGTTTTTTAGATGCTATCTGCTGTATTTTACTGTCATATTCGCTATGAGACATATAGAAGCCATCTCAAGTTAATGCTGATGAAAACTGGAAATTTCCTGGTTTTGCTGCTTCATATTAAAGCTTTTGAGTAACACAATAACAATAACAACTTTTATTCTGAAGAATTTATAGGAAGTTTAATGTTTATTTGCCGTTTTACAGCTGCTCGACTCAAGCTAAGCTGCTCGTCCTCAGTTGAAAGACTTCAAGTGAGTAGCCCCGTTGTAATGGAGATGCCAAGTCAAACCGCGTCAAGCCAAGCCAGCGCACGTGTATGGAAAAGGGGCACAAAGGGGATTTTGGAGGTTCATGGTGGACAAACCTCACTAAGACACTTGATTCTTATGTGAGACTGACAATGCCAACACACACAGTCAGTGAAGGTAACTGTGCTGTGATAATGTGGGGTGGATGTGGCTAATGGCTGATAGCTGCTGATCCCACACTGATTAACTCAGTGTTTTACAGGATGCTGCTAATGGACTGACACACACTAGACTGAAATTACAAGGGCAAACATACAGTACACACACACATACAGTACGTGTCTGTACACTCGCAGGCCGACTGGAGATGGATATGAAGCTGTTTTAGATTAAAACATCACAGTTGAAAAATCATTCCTAAAATTGTTTTCCTGAGAATGAAAATATTTCAGGATGCTACATTGGTCTTACATATATATTGGCCTCACCCCAACACACACACACAAACACACACACACGGGCCAGTGCCAAAGTCCAGCAGCTCTCTAAAGTGTCTTCAGCATGTTGTGATAAGCCAGCTCCATCTCGTCCTGCCTGCTCTGCTCTGCCGCCAGCTAACACACTATCACTGATCCACTGCCACAGATAAATCACACACAAACACAGATGGAGACAAACAGTGAGGCAGAGACGTGGCGACAAAGACAGGGACGTACGTACACACACACACACACATGCACTGAAGATGACAACAACAAAAACAACAAAATGGCTGACGCTACAGACGGAGGCGGGGGTTTGTTGTTATTTCCTGTTTTGGTGCAGGGTGGCTTTCTTTGCAGAGTCAAAACACAACTACAGTAGTGTGGAGCAGGACTGGGAGGTTTATCAGCGCACGCACACACACATACACACACTCACACAGGCAGGTAAGATTAAATACTCTTTCTTTCAGTCTTGTGGTGTTATCTCTCTTTCAGGTCTGTCTCCTTTTCTTTCTTTCTTGATATGACCTCCTGGGCCACAAAATGCCACTGTGTAGTCTAGCTGGGACTGAAACCGCCTCCATACACACACACACACAAACACACACACACACACCCCACAGCAAGGCTTGGGGTGCAGATCGGAGGTATTGATAACAGCTCCACATTGATCCTGTGTACTGCGGCTGGTGGAAAGTGAGACGGTGGCGTTGGTGTTGGGCTCCTCTGTCCCCTCCATGCAGACAGATATGCTGAGTCAAGAAGCCATGACTGGAAGCACTGTACAACATACAGTGTGTCTGCCTGAGTGTGTGTGTTTGTGTATGTGTGTGTGTGTGTCCCATGCAGATGGCGTCCCATCACCTCGGGGAAGGCAGAGATAAGCAGAGTGTATGGGCTGAGATAAGATGGGAGCAGACACTGGGGAGACTGACTGACTATAAGTGAGTCACTGTGGCTTTATGGCCTCTCTGGGCCCGAGGACTCTGAAGGAAACACTTTGATTCAAACAGAAACGGCTGCAAAACAGGAGCCGGACGCAGGCTTTCAAGTCCCAAAACAGAGACATTTTGGACATTTCACACACAGAATGTGTCAAGTGTGTAAAGTGGACTTTCAAACAGTACATACAGTATATGGACAGTATATTTAATGTTTCACATGTAAAATGTGCATCTGACCTGAGCTTTTTTCTGGAGGAAAAGTGACAAGGTGTGATATAGTATGTACAGACAAAAACTGTGGGAATTACTAAAAACTAGATTTTCATATTTACTTAAATTATGGATATTAGTTACTAACGCTTATTTTCATTTTCCCTTAATCTGCAGATTATTTTCACGATAGATCAATTAATCGTTTATAGTCTATAAAATGTCAAAAAAAATGTCAAAAATGCTCATCATCATCATCATCATCATCACCACCATCATCCTCATCATCATCCCAGAGTCAACAGCCAACAGTCCAAAATCCCCAAACTCTTCACTTACTGTCAAATGACCAAGAAAAGCAGCAAATCCTCACATTTAAGAAGCTCAAACCAACAAAAGTTTGACACATTTGTTTAAAAATGACAGAAACTATTAATAATAATTAAAATAGTTGACAGTTTTCTTTCAGTCAACTAATCGTTGCAGCTGCAATGGATATGGTGCAATTTCTTTACATGAAGGAAATTGGTGAAGGTTCTAGTGATTTAAAGGGACAGTTCACTCCAAAATACATATTTTCCTGTGGCCTGTAGCGCTTTTTATCAATCTAGATTTTTTTTTTTTTTGGTGTGAGTTGCAGAGATTTTGAGATATCGGCTGTAGAGATGTCTGCCTTCTCTTCAGTATAATGGAACTAAATGGCACTCGCCTTGTGATGCTCAAAGCACCAAAAAATACTTTTGAAAAAATCGAAACACACACGCACCGTTTCCTTTGGGAATGTCCAAACTGTGCTGCCTAATGGAATAGAAACGGTTGATTCATGAAGTCAAAATGAGGAGTTATCAATATGAAACCTCTTCATTTAACTACAAAACTCTTTATAAGTTGGGAGTTCGCTGGAGGGAGTTTTGCTAGGAGCCAACTTATCAAGGTAACTGACCACTGATAACAACAAGCTCCTTGCTGTTGGTAATATTGCACTTCCAGTAAAGAAACATCTAAATATCACAATATAAAGTGTGTGTCAAATGTAGGAAGATAGCAAGTCCTCACCCTTTATCTTTGACTTTACTGGTCACGTCTCCAGTGTGACCTGGACAGCACAGCTGACAGGTATGTGGTGTGATTGCATGACAGCATATTTAATGGATTCAGTGTGGACAGAAAGCGTCCGATGTTATGCGATAGTCAGACACTAACATTCAGTTAGGACATGGTGTTATATAATGAGCAGCTTTCACAGACAAAAGCTGAAAGTTGAAATGTGAAGATACTAATTATTGGAACTAAATCAGTGTCTGTGGTGGCTTGGAGCCCAAAAATGTTGCTGCTATCAACTTTCAAAATCTAGTATCAGTTAAATCTGAAGGGCTGTGACATGCTCAGAAATGTGTCAGCCTCAATTCAACAACAGTGTCAGTTATCAGCTTTCCCTGTATTCTCTATAACGACTGCATGAAAATACAAATTTAAAGATAAATTATTCGTCCGAGCCTTCGATCCAAATATGTTGCTATCGGCCTCCAAACTCATATTGCCACGTTCTGCCACGCACAAGCGTGTTCTTCAGAGGGTGAGACAAAAGTGATGTGTGTGTGATAAGAGGCGGCGCCATGGCAGTGGCAGGACACAACACTGAACCCTTCTTACGCAGGCACACACAGGCGCACACACACACACATACACACACAGATAAGCATCACTTCCATCCCTCGGCCTGGCTCTGTCCTCCTGTCTCTCTCTAAGCTCTGAACCAGTTAGTGAAGACACTAGAAGACACAGAGGACACTCAGTGGAGACAGCAGGATACAGACAGAGGTGTAGGAGGAGGAGAGTGACGGTCAGAGGGTGAGACACGGGGTGCTGTGGTTAAACAGGTGGAAGCAAACAGGTCAAGACTTTATCCCACTGGAAACACAGCTGTTCTACATCTGTATAATTCACCAACAAGCCCACATAAAGGTGTTAATATGCTTTCAAATGAAGCTGGATTTACTATATTTGCTAAAAATAAATAAATAAAAAATAAAGGAATTATAACATTATTCATAAAGCCCATATGAGACAGAGTGGACACGTATGAAAATCTCTGCTGAGCCACAGAGACACTGCAGGGCTTTAAAAGGACAGTTGACATGCTACCAGGTGTGCTTAAAATGACGCAAAACACAACACAGTCATGGAAACAAGTGTTTCCCACAGATTTTACTGTTCACGTGATACATGAGGAGTTAAAAGTGCAAGAAGTGGCAAATTATTAAACTATTACAATTTAACTTTCTGTATGTGTCTGCCTGTTGCATCCCATCTCTCAGTTTAGAGCTGCAATGATTAATTGATTACTAATCGATCATTAAACTAAATGTCAACTATTTTGATGATCAATTAATCGGTTTAGTAATTTTTTAAAGAAAAAAAAAAGTCAAAATTCTCTGATTTCAGCTTGTTACATGTGAATATTTTCTGGTTTCTATGGTTCTCTATGAAAGTAAACTGAATATGGCTTCAGGAAACACTGATTGACATTTTTTACCATTTTCTCACATGTTAAAACAAACGACTATTTATCTATTCATTGAGGAAATAAAAGACTGATTAATCAACTATAAAAACAATCGTTAGTTGCAGCTCTTTGTCAGTTTATTTGCCTCCAGCTTTAATATTTACAGCTGAAAATGATTTTGCAATTACATTTTAAAATGTAATCGCTGATTCAACATTTCGATACTAATGTATAAATCTTTCATTTTTATTAATCAGTCAGTTTTATCTCTTTATTTACTGATTACAATTTAAGCCCAGACAGGTATATTGTTCAGCTGATATTAGCTCTATCAGTCTATACTAGTATCAGTGTATATGCTGTCCAATATTGTTATACAGAGCAAAATGCAGATTGCTATTTATCTATTTATTATTCTGTATACGTGCCATTGTGTCCGTTTTATTTATTTTCTACATTAGAGTTTTGTTCTTATCACACTATTTCACTCTTTTTTTAAATTTTATTTATGTATTTATTTATTTACTTTAAAATTATTAAATAAAAATATTTTTAAAAGATCACTGAAAGTTTCCTGTTTCAGTGCCCTGATGTCATTTAAGATTTAAATATCAGTTGGTATCAGATATTTTTACTCCCTAATATTGGTATCAGCCCTAAAGGTCCATAAAGAGTCTGATCAACTGTTACACTTTAGATTCAATAAAACAGAAATTAAATAAGGAATACAAAATTCAGTCAAAAGCCACATGGAAAAAAGGACAAATGTTGACTGTATTTGGACAAAATATGGACAAAAGGTATTAAACTGCAAAAAGTAATTAATCAAGCAGTTTAACAGTCTTCATATTGGAAGTGGACGGATGAGAGAAACTGCTCCATGTTCAGTTGAAAAGAAAAAAAAAAAGTAGGAAAACAAATAATGGTCTAAACACGTCTCTGTTTATCCGCTTACTGTTGTTGGTGCGTGTTGAAAAGCAGAGAACGGTGGAGAAGACAAAGACGCTATCAGATAAATAGGTAAAACTATTTGTGACACACCTTTTTGTGACACGAGCTGCACATATTTCCCGACACCTGAGTGAAAAAGTCTGGCCGGCTATCTGTCAGCACGGGGGCAGACAGATCAGATGAGTTTAAGTTTCTGTCACAAGACGCGGCAGATAATGCCACAGACGCCACAGTCACTGCTCTATCTCTTTTATCAAACAAAAAGGCAACAGGATATAATGTCACGCAATAAGTGATGATTCGCTCACCCGCACTGGCAGCAAATACCAGGCATAATCCACACACACACATTCACAAGACCCATGTAACAGCATTACACATTGAGAGTAAAAGACATATTTTAAAAGGAGAAATCCTCTCGTGTGTGTGATTGGATTAGCCTAACATTGTAACCAGATTAAAGGAGACATACAGAGAGACATCAGAATCACTTGAAACCAGATCAATCCTGTCCACCAGCTGATAGACTTTACAGGCCTATTCAAACCATCACAGTATTTTTCTTTACAGAGAGGCGCCGCAGTGCACATACACAATAGGATGGAAAACAGCAGAGATGCAGCACAATATTCACACCTCTGCATGTTGAGACAAAGCAGAACAGCCTGTGTGAATCACAGACTACTTATAATCCATTTGGGGGGGGCTGTGCTGGGGTTTGGCAACTGCAAAATCTCTTTACAAATAAACTCATTTTCATTTCAATACAGCACGTTGTCTCCACATCACTTTTCCAAGTCCGCGAGTGTGCGAGTGTCTGTTTGGGTCCACATGACGTAACTCTCATCATCAGATGCACATTTATTTTGACCATGTGGAGTCATCTGCAGACCTTTCCATGCGGCCACTACAGATGCTACAATGACTGAATCTAAATTTGATCTAATTTTGGACTAGCCCCCTCCATGACACCTGCCTCGTGATGTTGTCCTCTGGTGGTGTGCTGCACCCTAGTAGATCTGAGTGCCACTGCACTAGAATTGACCCATGTTTCAAAAACAAAATGTAACTTCTCAATATCTGGAAAAATGCAAATATTTAATGAGAGGTTCGAGTTCAAGTTCAAGTTATCTGTCTCAAGTCTAAGTCATGTCTCTAGTCAATGTCAAGACAAGTCTTTTATTGTTAGTCAAGCAAGTCTAAAGTCCTCTAATATGATTTGACCTGATTCTGACTCAGGTCATGTGAGTCAAGTCCCCCACCTCCGCTTTTACAAATGGCAGGAAGTAATATGTATGTACTGTATATGAATAACTATATTGTATTTATAGATTTTTGTTATCCTTCATATTTCTCTGTAGGAACTTTGTAATGATGTGACATTAGTTTTTATTTTAAAAACCTTCAACGAAACAGGCCTTGTACAAAAGAGTTCTTCTCATTTGTACATCTTCACTGGTGGGTCTGCAAACTCCATGATGAATCACAAGCACCTCGACACATTAGAATGAGTCAAGTGCCTGTGGATTATGTGGTCGGACAATGATAGCAGTTACCATACTAAGTCCATAACTGATTACTAATCCTAAAAATATCAGCATTATTCTGAGAGTCTCACAATTTCATGTGATGAAACTGATGGGACACACTGGAATAAAATACAACACAACAGATGGAGTGAAGAGAACTACATCTGGACCAAACAGGTAGGAGAACGATGGAAATGGAAGAACCAATGGTGTACCACAGAGCAGAAGGGGAGGGATTAAAGCACAGTAAAGTTTCCTACCTGATCCCGCATCCATGATGTTGGTTTGGCCTCTACGATCTGGCACCAGCCGCGATGAGCCGGGCATGCTGACTGGCTCTGAACGAACTGGCTGGATCCTGCACACAAACAATATGTATACATTATTGATTGGATCTGGAACCCACAGGGGGAGATTTAAGTTGTTGTTTTAGTGATTTTAGTGTAAAGCTGGACACACTAGAAGGACAAAAGTATGGACAACAATCAATTTGTCAATGTGTATCTTTTGCAAACGCTCTTTGTAATGCAGCTCTAAGCTCCAATTTTTCCCACTGGGTGCTTTATTTTCGGTTTTAAATTACCTGAGACTGTGCAGGTCCAGGTCGTCTGTGTCAAAGTCCAAAAGGGGCTGCTGGACATCCGTGGGGCCCTGGGACTGAAGGACCGAGGACGAGGAGGAGATGACTGTGGTCTGGCCTGAAGGGTGGATGGTCTTAAACTGAAACTGGGGGCCCATCCACAGGCGTCGGTGGGGTCCTGTATGGGTCACAATCTCCACCTGACAATATAAAGGTAAGGGTAAATGAGGACAGAGAGCCATTTATAGTCTTCCAAATAAAGCCAAGATTTTTGCTAAATGCTAACACGCTTGAGATGACAATGTTCACTTACGATAAATTTGAGTACATTATCGTAACTTTTATTTCTTCTAAAGTGTTTTTTCCATTTGTTAGTTGTACTCTCTTCTGTCTAAAATCTTTCTATTATTACACACATATCTGAGCCAACCGTGGCCCCTTGATTTGTGCATGGACTCGCGTTATTTGTTTAACCATGATATTCAGCCTGCTACGGTCTCCAGTTTGTGGGAAATGGGGTTCATTAAAGGCCAGTAAAACACATAAATGTTCAATAAACAACAATATTAGATTGTTTTTCAAAAAACAGCCCTTAACATCTACAAATGTGAAGCGAGCCACTCAATATACTGTTATATTACTGAACCGATCAAGCCATTCTCCACAAACACTTGATCACAGGTTAGTTAATGAAGTCACTGAAATGACATGTGCGCCGATTGTGTCTGTAGATTAAAGTGAATCAGAAAAGAGCCTTAGTGATGGTGGAAATACATTTTTTAAGGGTGGAAAATATGGTCCTACCACAAAACACTTGATGTTAGAATGCAGTTTGGTTCAACAGTACCAAAACAGCAATAAAAAAAGTGTCTGAACAATATGAAAAAGTGACAGATCTCTGAAATATATTGCAACTAGGTAGTTGTATGTCAGGCTCATCCACTACGATGGAGACATTTTTTTCTATGTAACAACACATTGTTAATCTGCAAAGAAAGCATAATTGCTCACCTGACTGGACAGAGTATTTGTGCTTGACATACTATCTCATACTAATACACAAGGTACCCTTTTGCATCTGTTTAAGACGCTCCCAGAAAACCTTCTTGTAACATGTGGTTAATATTGGAAAACAGTCACAGTTTCATTTGATTTCATTTAGGCAGTGATGCTCTAGCAGTATCTCCACTAAGTTCTTCAGGAGCTGCTATTGTTTGTTCAAGACGAGACGCTTCAATGGACACTTTTTGCTGTCGTAGCACCTCAGATTGCGCTTGTCGCTGCCATTAGTCCCTCCAAGGACGCTGATTGGCTGCACCACTTCTGGTGTGGACAGAACTTGAAGCCTGGCAAGATGGATTCTCACGTGATCTTGTCTTCTCGCGAACCCAGCTGCCTCGGGAGGTAAATAAAGGACAGAGTCCTGTCAGCTTTTCTGATGAGTCGTCATCAGTGGATTTGACATGTTGGTTTGGCATCAATCTATGTGCCAATACTCAAAGGCCCCACGCAGGACTCAGATGAACTCAGTTACATGACATCCAACTAAAAGCTCGCTGTACTCCAGCGCCACTGAAAGTCTGACGGTGATGTCAGAACTCGTCAAGGTCTTGTGCGTCTTGGGAGTGGTGGTGGGGTGATGGGAAGCCTTCCCGTAGGGTTAATAGAAGTATGACACTTGCAGCAGCATGGCGGTGAGGCTGAGGTGAGGCCTACTGGGAGAATAAGATGCTGCTGGCATGGCAGGCGGTCCATGGGCACTGGAGATGAGTGGCACTAATGCTGGCTGAAAGTGGGATAGGAGAGGGCTACGGAGAGGGTGACACAAACATCGGACTATTACTGCCTCCTCTGTTCTCCATCTCTTCTTAGCCTTGAATTTACTGACTAACCAATCTCCTGCCTTGGACTCCTTTTCAACTCCCTGCAGCACTTAACACGCCTCTTGGTGTCTCACTGTTCACATTTCATTATCTTTACTTCATGAGCATTTGTCTCTCACCTCAGTCCAGCTCTCAGCTCGCAGTCTCGTTCCACTCTGGCTGCCAGGTGCCAACATCTCAGATGAGAGGGAGAGCTTACACTGGGCTTACACACACATATATATGCATGTACACGTTTAGATATAGGTGGTCTGTCACAGCTGTGAAAATTAGGCCACAGAAGGCAGGAGGATTGTCACTTTATGTGTGTGTGTGTGTGCTTTGCCAGTTAACACCATCAATGTCACGCCCAGTCGTAGAGCTGAACAGCTGCCAGTGTGCTCTCTTTGCAGTGGCATGGAAGGTCCAGATGTTACAGTATCAACCCCCAACCCCCCCTCCCCAGCTCGCCGGACAGAGCTGATGGCGTGTTGCTCAGATTTGTCCTTACAGCCTATACTCTGTCTAGACTGGCCACCGAGCAAGATCAAGAGCTAACTTATATTCAAATCACTTGTTTGGTGCCTCCCAAACATCCAACTAGTCAAAACTGAGGAAGCAGTAAGCCAATCTACCTACAGTGGGCTTTACCACATTAAATCAAAATGTACAGTGTTAAAAGGTCCAGGGAGTAGGGTTGGGTCCCATGTTGGCACCGGTTCCTATACAAACGGACCGTATCACAAAGCAGAATATAGTGTCTTATGTTGGCACCATGAGCCGAACTGTCATTTTAAATAGTTGGCCTCTGATGTGGACATTACACATGCATCACCAAATGTGCCAAGTTAATATTACAACAATGGTAACATTACAATTAATATATTGATCAAATGCAGGTTCAAATTTGGCTGAGTGATGAAAAAACTTTTCTTTCATGTTGCCAACCGCCATACTGCTTTTTTTTAAAAAAAAAGTATTGGTTCAGGCACCATTTTGGCAGTGGTACCATTTTAAAAGCATTGTTTTAGCATCAGTATTGGATAAAAAAAACACGGTATCCAACCGTTACAACAAATTAGGTTGTATGACATGTCGTCCAACCATGTCTGCAGACAAAAGTGTTTCAGTGTGTTCTGAAAAGGCCACCCACAGTGGCGAGGTGAAACCGTTTCCCTCAAAGCCTTTTCCTGGTTGCGTCCTACCGCCTCCCCGATCTCTATCCAAGAACTCTGTTTTTTGGTCGACACCATAATTCAACAGAAACGTTTGGACAGTCTCTTCTCAAATGCTTTCATGATGTTACACTTGGTTGTACACACAAAAAGTGAAGGTCAAGCCCTTGTCTATGCCTGGTAGTCTGTTTAGGAAGGTTTTAGGGTTTCAGATGTTGTTGACATTATGTATTTAGGCTGTTGCAAAATGTCCTAGGCCTTTAATATAATGTATGACAGGTTCACAATCTGTTGTTAATGCAGTCCAAGAATGGGCACGTTTTCAAATAGATCTCGACATCCTGTGGATCTGAATAAGTAATATCTGCAATGAAAAACATGTTCTCCTTTTTTGTTTTTCATATTTAGTTGTAACTGGAATTATTTTTCAGGCTCTGTGTACAGGATGTCTCTGCACACCCAGGGTCAAAATTCACTTCATGGTCTATTTCTCAATGGCTAGTAAACTGAATAAAAAATAAAAAATAAAAAAAATAAAAAAATACTGGACAAAATTCTTTTTAACCTGTCATAAAACTGCATAAGATATGATCAAACAAAAAACTCTCCTTACCCCCTTATCTGTGAAGGATCATTTCTCTGTCAATTTTAACAATACATCCATTGTGTTCGTTTTTCTTTTTATGCTGATCTACTACGGCAATGTGTCGCCAAATACTTGCAGACTCTCTTTGTGGTTATCATGAAATTCTCTTCTGTGGCACCAGAGGTACTGTAAATGACCTGGTAGTTAGCTATTCAAAGTAAGACTATGGTGGACAGCAAGGGTCAATCAAAGACTTGCAATATAATAATTGATGGTGATGCGCTGCATGCCGCCAACAGTGTGCAGACTAGATGCAAAACAAAACTTGGTCAGTCAACTTATGTGTTTTAGATGACTATGGTTGCCAAAAATATATTATTTTTTTTATTTACTTGTGTGTTGTTTTTGTCACTTTCTGTCATTTAAACACATAAGTGTGGCAGAAAGGTCCATGAATTTGCCCGACAATGAACAATCAATAATCTGTAGTTAGGGACAAATAATGACTGTCATCATGCCCTGTGTCCTTGAACATATTTTAGGAAAGACTAGAATCCTGGACAATTTGACCATCCATCAACTTCTATGGTATATGTCCCACCCTTTCCATCATGTCAAAATTGGTAGATGAGACGTGAAGACCTGAGGTGGACAGTCGGTTTTGTTGTCCACCGATAGGCAGCTGAAGAGCAGCTAACACTGATAGGCAGCAAATGGCCTGATGTTGCAGCGAGCTGAAGCACTGATATGGAGGGTCACAAACCTCACATTTCATTAGGGAATGGCCATTCAATCCTAAATTCCCAACAACACAACACAACTCCAGAATGCCTGCTGATAATCTAATGAAGACCACTGATATGATGTAATGAAATCCACAAGGCAGTGCTTCACTTCTAATGCAACATAGCATATATGTATTTAGCATTTCTCAGTCCACCAAGCATTTGAGCTTTGTATGTCCACAAATTTTGTAGGGACTGGAATAAAAACAAACTGCCCCGTATAAATGATCTACAAACCTCTGTTTGATTTTGGTTAGAACCTTTTATCCCCAAATCATTGATAGTCAGAAGTGTTCCACAAGAGCTAAGCCCTGCTTCCAAATCATCTTCAGCACATGCAAAGGCATGAAGAGCTGTACGGTTAGATCTTCAACCACTGACGAATGCATCACTACCACTGTTCTGACAGGAAGTCACCAAATTACTGGGTTAGTGCAATGGATAGTTTTGCTCCTGGCAAACTATCATGGCAGATATGAACCAGGGCCTCTGCAAGCTAAGTGGGGTGCATTTTAACCAATCAATTATGCATGTAGTGGAATTATTGATGGTGAAAATGTAGTGGGTTACCTGCCGACACCAGAGATGAGTGCATTGAGGATTAACCAAGCTGAAAAGACCAGGGTGTGTGTACTGGATTTTTCTAACATGTCCTGACCAAATACTGTGAACATTTCAGCACAATTTAGGGTGGCATGTGTGATTAGGAAAAAGCCACAAAGTAAGTAATGCTATTTGACCAAGCAAGAAGAGTGTGTGAAACCAAAGGAGATCCAAGTACTTTATGTGCAAATATATAGAATTTAGAATGAACTAAAGATTGAATTCCTGCAGTGACAGATCAGGTATCCACCCTGGTGGAGTGCTAATTCTCAATTTTATATCAGACAAATGTTTTTTACTTAAGACGGGAAAATGATATGTCCTAACTACGATACAATGTCCTCCCAAACTAGTTGGAATTTAAGTTTTTCTTTTTTTAAATTGTGCCAAATTAGGGTCACAATCCAGAGATGATGCTGTCGCCATCATTGTTGGAATGCTCTGAGACACACGCTGCTTCTATGGGTTTCTGTTGCTCATTGCAACACCGAGTTCATTCACAGTCAGTCCAGTGTCCCTGGTCAATAGATCCGGAGATGTGAGTGGCCTGCTTCATCTTGATGGCCAAGGAAGTCTCCAGAGTAGAATGTCAGAGACTATCTGGTCTGTTGCTCTGTAGTAATGTCCAGCAAAGCAGACTCTTCTTTGTGCCACAACAGCTGATAAATCTGAGCTTTTGTGGGGTGGTTCCTCAATGACAGGGTTTAGACATGCATGAGGAGTCTTGTGTATATACCATCAAGATGATCCTGGAGCTCTTTAGTCATTGTCAATGTTTCGGCACTGTAAAGACAGATACTTTTCACATAGGCTTTGAAAAAGTTGATCTTGATAGCTCTTAAGATGTGACTGCCAGTGTTGTAACTTATAACAGGCACTTCACACCATTCCTTTCCTTGTTAGGAAGATCAAGACGTTGCTTTAATACCTGCAGTTTATGCAGTTTGACTACTTGGAGGAAGTGGAGCAAGACAAAAACATAACAGTAGTGTCATCTTATGAAGTTGTTATGGTGTATGTGTTCTCAAACAGTTGTCCATTTACATGTCCAGCAACATAAGCATTCATTTCGAGTCATGTTTCCGTTAACCTCAATATTCACTCTCCCTTTGTTTATGTTTTGGTCTCCGCCAAATCCTGAGGGAAATAACTGTTACTTTGCTGCTACATGCTCCTCTACGTGCACCAGCTAGTCACCGACTTTGTCCATCTGCCGTTTGGTGTTGGGGAGGTTGTGTGCAGAGGGTTTATCAGAACTTTCTCACTGAAAAAAGCTTCCCAAAGTAGCTTAAGTGATGAGTTGTGAACAAGAACACGAAAACAAATAAAAAGAGGCTAAAGAGGTTAAAAAGCTCCATGGAACTGAGGAGAGCGGCAGAGATGGATGAGAATTCTCTGTGGGTCAGACATTTTCCTTAAAATCCACTTGAAAAATGTCAAAGTTAAAGTCTTGAGTAAATTGTTAAGCTTGTCCAAAATCCAGAGTTCTCTTACAACCCAGCTGTCATTCTCCAGATGAAAAAATGTCTCAAAGATGCAGTTAGTGATTCTGGACAAAGATAGCTCCTGAAATCTGACTGGCCACCCCAAGTGCCACCCCATTATCCTCAATTATAACTGGCTGTAGTAAGTCCTATGGAGAGATGGGACTTAAGTTTGAGTATTTTTAAACGTGCATTGTTCTTCTTTTGTATGTAGCCTGCTTTAAATTTTTTACACAGCTAATTTACTTAAATAGCAAATCATAAAAATAAAAGCATTTTTCATGAAGGAGTGTGGGGGATGAATTTAGTCTAACAGTGTGACGATAGAGGTAGAATTGAGGTACAATTTATCTTTGAGGACTAAAAGAAAAGTTTTATACTATTTTTTATGGTGCCACTCTGTTCTGTGTAAGGAAAAACTCTGGACACAGCTATGAGAGGTATGTTAGTAATTAAAGCAGATATGAAAAAATATACAATAATGTGCAAATGTGCAGCATGCATGTGTAAATGTGTGTGTGCAAGCCTAAGTGCGTACTTCATGCCACCCCTGTATCAGTCAGTGCCCCACTTGGGCCCCACCTGGCAAAAAAGTCTGGATATGCCCCTGACTGTATCTAGAGCCACTGTTTGGTTTGTCTGTTCTGGGTTTCTGCAGAAACATGGCGATGCAACATGGAGGACTTTGTCGAGGAAAACCTGCGCTCTCTATAGATTTAAAGGACTCAGGTAAGGTAACAAAAATACAACAATTCTTATTTTCAGGTGATTATACACTAGTGAAAGCATACTTTTTAAATATTGCATTCCATTTCTGCCAAATTCTTCCAACAGATCCCCCTAATTCTTACAAACAGGTCCTTTCAATGTACAGTATAACGTTTCGGATATACCCATCTGAGGGACACACTTATTAGATCTGTTGCCATAAGTAAAGACCAAAGGTTTTAGAAGCACTCTGGTCACTGGCTGCTCACCGTCTGTACTCATTCATCATTTATTGTTTAGTTTTGGTTTATGAACAAGTGCCTTTGTGCTTAGCCATTGTTACACCACTGTTTGACTATTTTCTGGACCATAATAAATAATCAATGTCAAAACAATAGACAGAATTCCATTTTGTGGACTTGAACCTAAAATTCCAGCTTCCAGCCATTCGGTATTGGACTTGTTTTGCATGTTGGTATTGAAATTTTGGAAATATTGGTTGGTATTGGTTACAGGGACAATAATTTGTGGAACTACCAGTTGGGTGGCTATGTACAACATGTGGAAACAAACACTGAAAAAATGGGCAACCACAATCACAGTCAAACTCTTTAGAGTTTACTTCAGGAGTCACATTTGTTTTCCAACAGAGCAACTCAAGACCACAGCAACCAAACAGCTTGGTTTGATCTCACTGATGGTCAGGATAATGTCAATCACCTGTCTGCCTGTCATAGCCTGACTTAATGTCACTGTAATGTAGGTTAAGGTAGAGGGTCTGACCTGAGAGAGCCACTCCTCATCCTCCTGGCCACTGTGATCCGACGCCAGGCTGTCTGACGACTCGTGACGCGTGATTGGTCCTGGGCTTCCTGGGGGCATTGCTGAAAAAACAAGCAAAAACACAAATCATTACATACTTTTATACCCAGTGATGGCATTTGATATTTTGAAGCCGACAACATTTTATGCCAGTGAATGAATTGCCAGCAATGGAATTCTTGACGATGAGTATTCCTTAAGTTTTTATTTCATGACTAAACTGTGACGACAGTTTTCTGTACCCTGCCTGATATGACACTGACACAGCTAGTAGAGAAGAGAGGAGTTATCAGTAAGTTAAACCTGATGGAGAATTCAAAGCAGGGCAATGAATCACTTATTAGCATCGAGTATTTACATAAATGAGCCTGTGAAGGAAAATTATAACTGACAACCAGTTTATTTAAGTGTGTTAGAGTCATTAGGGTTTGACTGATGTGGTCTTTGACAGTCAATACCAATACATGTGAACATCTGAAATTGGACCAGATGTAGTTTTTGGTGTCGGGCACATATGAGAGTCTTGTTTTTAAGATTACAAGCAGGTGAGTAAAAGTGGCAAATTGAATGTTTTTCTTGTCTCATATGGGCATATGTGTGTGTGTGCCAGTGTGTATGAAAAAGCAAGTGTAAAGTATAAAAGTCGTCCTCTGAAGGACATTTCTACCAGCTGTTTCTGAGCTGT
>JAJHUR010077889.1:0-16130 GCA_027495735.1 Lutjanus campechanus | reverse complement strand
ATACTACTCTGGTCTCAGTGAACAGACCAAACATTACCTACATCGACCAACCGCTAACGTTACCTACACTGACCAACCGCTAACGTCACCTACACTGACCAACCGCTAACGTCACCTACACTGACCAACCGCTAACGTTACCTACATCGACCAACCGCTAACGTTACCTACACTGACCAACCGCTAACGTTACCTACACTGACCAACCGCTAACGTTACCTACATCGACCAACCGCTAACGTTACCTACATCGACCAACCACTAATGTTACCTACATCGACCAACCACTAACGTTACCTACATCGACCAACCGCTAACGTTACCTACACTGACCAACCGCTAACGTTACCTACATCGACCACCAGATGTAAGCTCTAAAAATGGTTAAGAACCAAGATATAAGTACTAAAATGGTTAAAAACTCAGACATAAGCTGTAAAAATGGATAAGAACCCACGTATATCAACACAGAAATGGTTAAGAACCCAGATATAAGTTCTA
This sequence comes from Lutjanus campechanus, assembly GCA_027495735.1. Classification (NCBI taxonomy): domain Eukaryota; kingdom Metazoa; phylum Chordata; class Actinopteri; order Lutjaniformes; family Lutjanidae; genus Lutjanus; species Lutjanus campechanus. The sequence continues at coordinate 15,629 of JAJHUR010077889.1, read as the reverse complement.
AAAATCACAAAACCCCCAGATATCAATGCTAGAAACTGTTACAAACTCAGATATCCTTACTGAAGTGGTTAAGAAACCAGATATATATAAGCACAAAAAAATATTAAGAACCCAGATAAAAACACTAAAAATGGTTAAAAACTCAGATATAATTGGTAAAAATGGTTATAAGCCCAGCTATCGACACTAAAATGGTTAAAAACCCAGATGTAAGTGCTAAAAATCACCAATAACCCAGATATCCTTACTGAAATGGTTAAGAACCCAGATATAAGCACAAAGAATTATTAAGAACCCAGACAAAGGCGCTAAAAATGGTTAAGAACCTAGATATCAACACTAAAAATGGTCAGTAACCCAGATATAAGTGCTGTCTCTCTTTGTCAGTCACCATTTTGGATTTTTGATACAAATTGTGAGCATGTTTTGGAATGATGGCATGAAGTCACATGACCTGAGTACCTGACCCATCGCCTCCTCAGTGTTTCTCATAATATAAAGTTAACGCGCTGAATCGCCCCCGAACCGCAGCCTGTCAAATGACTGTAACCCCCAGGATGCAGAAAACATTTAAGGGTTAATCATGACAAAAAAAGAAAAAGAAAGTCCTTTTAAAGCCCTGGTTGAATTTTTGACCAAATCTCTCCCACATTTGCAGTTCTTCCCTTACGGCGATGCATCAAAATTTGCACAACACGCCTTCAGAACCTTTGACAAAAACGGAGACGGGACCATCGATTTCCGAGAGTTCATCTGCGCCCTGTCCATCACATCCCGTGGCAGCTTTGAGCAGAAACTCAACTGGGCCTTCAACATGTATGACCTGGATGGTGACGGCAAAATCACCAGAGTGGAGATGCTGGAGATAATCGAGGTGAGGGATTATCGAGTCATTAAGCCGCCGCTCATCAGAGGACTGGCTCTGTGATTTTTTTTTTTGTTATCAGTCTGCTGCACACCTGCGACGCTTCGAGTACAGAGGCAGCTCCATAACGACAAAACTGCAGTTGTATTGAATTACATTGTGCGTTTTCTGGAAATACAATCAGCATAGTAAATCGGATATGTCTTTGTGATACTGGAGCGTATTATTGACAATTCCTGTAGTGATAAATGTGGTGTATGCTTTATTCCATAGCATCAGCATTAGTAGTTTACAGCCTTTTATGTCTGACTCTCTAAACTCGAGCTGCCTTTCAATGACTATGAATGGATCATAAAATAGCTGTAACACTATTAGTTATGTATATAAAAGTAGCTACTGTAACAGAATTGTTTTTTCATATAATTGAATTGTCAATGTTTAGGTTGCTTTGGTCAAGTTTGCATTCATAGTTGTATCACTCTGAGCGGCAAAAAGCTGTACGTTTCAACCATTTAGTCTTCACTGTTAGCTATTTCAGCTGTTAGCTAAAAATGTCAACTCCACTACTTTTAGCTAACAATTCCAATTTAATCTGTTACTTTTAGCAAACAATTTTAACCGTTTATCATTACTACTTTTAGCAAACAATGCCAACTGTTTATCATTACTTTTAGCTAACCATTTCACATGCTTATTTGTTACATTTAGCTAACCATTTCATATGTTTATCCATTACTTTTAGCAAACAATTTCAAATATTTTTCTGTTACGTTTAACTAACAATTTCAACTGTTTATGAGGCTACTTAGCCTACTTTTAGCAAACAATGTCAACCAATTATCATTACGTTTTGCTAATAATTTCAAACGTCCATCCTTGTCTATCATTTTTTACCACTTCCAGCGTTTTAACTGTTAAATAACTATTTCAGCTGTTTATCTATTACCTTTAACTGTTTCGACCATTTATCTAATAACCACTTTAGCAATTTATCCATTAGCCTTTAGCCAGTAGCTGTTCTTTCCATTACTTTGATTTTGGCTCATTATTTCAGAGTTTCTGCGTGCTTGCTAGCTAGTTATTTTCATGAATTCTTAAACACAACAGTGGTGTTAATGTGTTACACCTGACTCAGGTTTTTAGGCAGCGTAAATAATTGCAAATTTACCGTTAGCATCACACCAATTTGTAATTCTGTTTTTCTTTACACAAATATGAGGGGTTCATCTGCAGAAACAGATGTAAATTTTTCTTTATTTGAAATCATCTGCTTTTGTGGTTGTACTGTATAGTCCAGGTAAAATCAGACTGGTGTTGTTTTGATAAGATATCTTGAAATATTTAAATTTAAGTCATTTTAATTGTGCACTCAGGGGAATATCAATCAAACTGGTGTTGGTTTATTCATTCTAGTAATGGCTTTTATATGTTTTTGCAAATGAACTGTGGAATATTGAATTATGCATATAGGCCAACTTTTTTCACAGTTTCCATTCTTTCTTGGTCTAGTTTTAGTTTGTTTAGTTTAATTGAATTAATTTGTTCAGCTTTCCGCATACCCCTACGGCAGCAGCAAAAATACCCCCCATGTTGGTTGGGAATCACGGATCTTCATCTTCATGAACAAATCAACACATGTAGGCTGTGTCACTGGATTACATAAGAAACAATCCTCAGCTAATTTCTCACTGCGCCTCACCCACAGGCTATCTACAAAATGGTGGGCACTGTGATCATGATGAAGATGAACGAGGACGGTTTGACACCAGAGCAGCGGGTGGACAAGATCTTCAGCAAAATGGATAAGAACAACGACGACCAGATCTCGTTGGAGGAGTTCAAAGAGGCGGCGAAGAGCGACCCGTCCATCGTGCTCCTGTTGCAGTGTGACATGCAGAAGTGAGCCCCCCCTGCTCGCTCCTCTCCCCGTCTGTAATCCACACACTCTGGACAGCAGCACATGTTTTAATGTCTCATTAGGTTCTCTGCCATTTCCACAGGAAAAAAACAATGCTTGGACTATTTTTCAATGGACTCGCTTCTTGTGGTTGTATGCATGAGAATGTCAAATGCTGAATAATTTTGAATATAGCTATAAGATATCATACATTTCTATTTCAAAACATGCCAATGTGATTTGTGCACAGTAACCCTATACATTCTCATTCAACCTTAGCTTGTATATCAGTGGAGCACTGCATTAAATTATGTTCCTGCAGTATTTAGGATCCCCAGTGTTGACTGCTGCAACTACTGTACGCTTTACATAATAGTAACGAAACAATAATTCCTATGATAATTGTAACTGTCTCTACTATCCAGACTTGTTGAGCTCTTGGAGAATAGAGAGGCTCCTGTCTGTTCCAGATGTTTTCACATGATGGAACCAAGAAGAGTAGGTTCTTTGCATGCATATATTATGTGTCAAAAAAAAAAAAAATAATCTCTTACCTTTTGCATCTTTAGGTGGTTATAAAAAGAGAAACCCTCCAGAATTCATTTAGTATTGTTGCATGGGATGTACAGTATGTGACTCATCAGACTTTTCATTAGTTCACCTCCAGTAATGTGGGAGCATGCTTCCCTCCATTTGATACACGTGTATGTGTGACACTTGTTTTTGTTTTTTTGTTTTTCTTGGAAGATATATTTGGGTTGCAGTTGTGGGCTAATCTCCGAGGAAGAGCTTTCACATAAACACTGTATTATGTTTTGCTTCAGTGACTTCTGGGACGAGTAGAAATATATTTACGGAGCAGCTTTCCTTTTTTGAATCCATTGTGCTGCTGCCGCTTAATCTAGAGGAAAGGCCAAAATTACCGCCGTCATTAGGCACAGTACTCATGCATTATTCCCCACGACGATCCAAAATTGGCTTCTTTTTCAGGCTGCTTGTTTGATTTAGGCTTAAATAACCGAACTCGGTACATATCAACATGTTTACAAGAAAGGAAGAGCACTGCAAAATGAGTACAGTCTTGACTCTTCACCTTATTGCTGGGAGCTCGCTCTCTAAAGCCGGGGACCTTGTGAGAGGAGCTCCACTTCCAATACAGCAAAAAAAAAAAGGAGGGGAAACAGCCTCATATATGTTTACTGGACACACTGCATTCCTACGTCTAAAACTTTTTTGTAAGGAGAAACTTTTTATCGAAAGGTCTCATCTTCTAATCTATTCCGTTTGCAACAATCATTAAAGATGCAGGACCCTCGAGAGAGGTGCTCGACAAAGCTTTTGAAAGAGCGTTTCAGTGCGAGGCAGCAGCTGGATGAGGATGATGATGATGGCGGTGGTGGTGTGGGTTATAAAGATAAATGCGGAAATTCTCTTTTAACAGTTTTGCTTCCCCATTTCTAGGCTATGCAAGCACGGACTGAGTGTCTGCTTGTAGTCCACTTACAGTAGTGGAGGTTGCAGAAGCTTTTCACTGTTCTGTCTGTAACATTTAACTGAAACCAACCCTCACATTATTAATTAATGTCTGTATTATTTATACATTTCAGTCCAGTCACTATGTCAGATTCTTTGTCTAGTAAATGTTTATATCAAATATGAAAAATCATAATACAAGTGACTGTATTCTTTTATACATGTGGCATGTGTTGCACCCAAAAATTATTCTGTAGTGATTAAAATGAATAAACCATCACCAGGCTTTTTCAAAAGACACGCTCTAGCAGGTGTAATTAATGGAAATGGAGAACATGTTGCTGCAGACCTTAAAGGGCAACTTCTGTATTTTTCAACCTGGATCCTATTTTTTATGTTTTTGAGTCCAAGTGTCAAATGAGGACAGCAATTTTTCAAAACTGGTCCAGTACTGAGTGAGAACACTGCAACCATCAGCTGCGAAACAGGCTGTAATCTAATCCATCTGGGCAATTGGCCCTCCGCTAAGCCCAGCCCACCTCAGTTACTGTCAAGCCTGTCAAGCTTTCCATTCTTGCACTGCACATATACTACTTACTGTGATTAACGGTAGCAGATTTAATGTAAAAACTGGCAGTATTTTTTAAACACTTAAGCTGTGTTTCAATTCGCATACTTCTTCTGTTATGTAGCGCACTTTGCACACCATGTACTTGCGTAGTGTGCAAGTTTCGACAGTGTAGTGCCGTCTCAAAGCGAGGACGGCTGTTATACCCTTACCAGAAATCCCAAACACAGCTTCTTCTTCTTTGTGGGCGAACCGAACCCGGGAGGAGCTTTACTGCCACCTGCCAAAACATCTGCAGGCTTGTTTATTCATTTGTGTTCAGTTTCACTTAATTCAACATGAACGTCCTTTTACTTTTATTTGATTTAGTTTGCCCTCTGTTTCTCGGGGTGTTAAAAACACACCATTATCTCTGTCGACGAGGGGCCAGCCCTCCTACCTCCTACCGGCTGAAGACGCACCAATATGTTGATTTATATTCGATTCACGGTACCAAATCCAAAAGTATTTAAAAGTATTGGTGGGTTCGATCCAGCAACAGTATGGTGGTGCTTATTGATAAAAATACATGAAAGACTTATACCTGTATAATTTCGGTGTTCACCTCGGTCACTGTAGTCATCATGGCTGCTTCACAAGTCTGATAGCCCCGCCTCTTCTGCTACGTAGACAATATGGCAGCCATTGGCGGCGAGAAGCGTCCAGCGTTCCACATTGAACTTTTGAGCTGTGCAGGGCACTTCGTTTTGACGCACTTATGCACTGAAATCACAAAGTGCAAGTACACAAATTGAGACACAGCATTAGTCTTTGATTCCACAGAGAAGTAAACAAAAGCAGCTTCTCATTTCTAGCTGGCGACCGTGGATTTTGCCAGCTAAAATGATTTAATTTCATCTTAAGTGTAGCTAGGAAATGTAAGCTAATGCTAATGCTTGAACTCCCTGAGTCGGCTGAGAAGTCGTCTCCTGTTGAGTTTCCATCTGACACATTTAAAAATGAGAATCCTGGAAAAGGGTCTGAAATATGTGAAGTTATTTAACGGCCGCTTACGTGATGTAACGTTAATGCTAAAAAAAAAAAGAAAAAAAAAAAAGACTGAGGCTAAAGTTATCTCTCAGTAAACATTTGTCAGGTGGTGAAATACAACATATATATGACAGAAACAGTCAATTACGTTGCAAAAGGAAGTGCAGGGCTTAGATTAACTGCAGCGGACTTTGAGACGGTCGCCCTGCAAGACCAACCGACTGCGATCACCCCAGGAAGACAGCTGGATAAGAGCTAAACTAACCCGACTTAGATAATGAATGACTGATTGAGACTGACTCTGCATCAACCTACATCTTCCTCCTCAAACCTCCCACCTGGGAATAAGCCATGAGTCTGGAAAATCCAGTGGTGTCTCACACAAGTGTGGCTGGAGGTAACAGTACTGCAAGTAGTAAGCCTAAATTAGTGAGCAGGACATGCTAACGTTTTTGAAAGACTACAAAAAACTGTCGCCACCCTCCAAAGTCATGGGACAGGTAGTATCGCTCCTGTTAGAGCCTCCCGCACACCACTTCAACATGTAGAGAAACGCAAAGCTTGACAGGCCGAGCCATGCTTAGTTACAGCTGCTACTCTATGATTGGACAGTTGATGTTCAGAGGAGGGGCTTAGCGAAGGCTCAATGTTGCACTGTCCACTAAAAGAGCTTGTTTTGCCACTGACAGGGTTCTGTCAGTTTCTCTTCCCCGTAACTCTGATGGCAGACCTCCATCTTGCTCCTCTCTAGATATTTTCACATCTAGCTCAGTAACAGGGCCGTTTCGTGCCATATGTGGACTATGTGGTACCAGGGGGCCCCCAAACAGAGTGAGGTAGTGATGATCTGTTGGGGACCCCCAGTAATTCCCATTTATATAATTTTCTATAGGTTTAAATTTCTTGGGTCAACTTGAGAATTATTTGAATTTGAAAGGAAAGGGGATGTTTTTCACGGATTTAGCCTCGATTCCATTTAAAGTTGACCAGATGCAATGTATTAAATGTAAAATGCATGTCCATGGACCACTTTGGAGGGTTTGGAATACAATAGATTTAATTAAAAAATATTTCACATAGGGCCCCCAAAAAGCTAGAAAAGGCCCTGCTCAGTAAATTAAGGCGATATTACTGTCAAGTTTGATTTAATTGTAATTTACGATGATAAAATTACTGTTTCTGTAAATGTAAATGGGATCTTGTTTGTCTCTAGGGATCCTCACCATGTTGTCAGACACTTACTATAACAATTGCATGTGAACAGCGCCCATTTCACGGCTGACGGCTGCAGCAGCCTCCCCCAGCACTGGACCAATTTCAAAAAATATTATCCCCCATTACTTACTTGGACATAAACATTATGGGAAAATAGGCTCCACATTGAAAAACCCCAAAGTCACCCTTAAAGACTGTGTTGGTGTTGGTGTGAATGAATGTATGAATGGATGTGTATGAAAATCATGACAGATACAAAAGTGTTTAGATTATCAAAAAGTTCTTCTCAAAATTTATTGTAACAAGAGTCATGATTTTTTTTTTTTTTTTTTTTTTTTTTTTACAGCAGCGACAGTTAACTAATGCTAGATGAGCATTTTAATGAGGGAGAGAACTGTAGAACACTAGTGTACATGTTGACAAGACATAGCAACAATGTGATCGATTTTAATCAGTGATTTAAGTGAAACAAACCTCACAGACAAATAGAAATATTAACACTGACAGGTTGGGTAGAGTCCTGGTTCTGCGGAGTAAAAGTCGTCTCTCTGGTGCCTCAGAGAGTGTTTTCAGTGTAACATTTTTAAAGACCCCCACGAAAACCATGTTTTTAACCTTGTTAACATGTTTTTCATGTGTTACGAGATGTATCAGGAGCGAAATAAGCAGTAAAAACTACGTCTGAGCATTTTTTGCTTTTAAACTGCAGTGAGCAAGGGCAGTCTCAAAAAAACAGAATCAGCTGCGTAAATGACCTCATAAACCTAAGGAACCAATCCCAATAATTGAGGGGGCGGTGCTATACATGTATACATTAGCAGCAATGCCTTGCCCGCAGGAGAAGCCGGATGTAGTTAGTTACTATGATTAGAGAGCAAAACAGAGAGTGCAGCTACTTAGGGGAGGGGGTGGAGGTTGGGGTGTGTGGAGAGGGCGGGAACTATTTGCATATTGATGAAACCTTGACTACAAAATGAAGGCAAGGTGTATAGCTATATGTAAGACATTTTAACAATTAAAAAAACAAAAACAATAACTTATTACTTCTTGCAGAACATTGGAGGAGGACTTTAAAGATAGGCCTGCTGTCCATTTTATAAAACACGTTAGTAAACTCATTATCAAATTCATCTGTGAAAATATAATTATCACATTATCACGTCAAACTTATGTGTTGTTTAGAAAATATGCATGATTCAGCCCTGCTGGTTCATTCAACTTTTTTTTTTTTTTTTTTTTTTTTTTTTTTTTTTTGGTGGGAGCTGTGGAGGGATGAGAGTCAGACCTGTGACCTCCCAGTAACAGTACACCCTCTCACACCACCGGGACACACTGCTGCAGGTCAGCATGCCAGCAGAGGCTACCGATGAGATAAATACAATCAGTCTCCTCACTCTGCACGCAGCTGAAGAGAAGCTCGGTTACAGAGATACCGAAAAATGTTTACAGTGGACGATAAATATTCACAATACGAATAGAAAAGACGTTAGTAGAGCCGGAAACCTGAAGCGCTTTACACCCGAAAAGACCAAAATAGTTTTATATGACAAACTATTCAGCACTTTTAAGTCTTCCCTGGTCAAAAAACAACCTTCAGAGTGAAACAACAATGATAAAATGTTCCAGGATAAGTTAACACACCTCTCTATCCTAACAACATTCACTCTCACACACACACACACACTCTCAAACACTCTCACACACGACCGATCACGTGATCACATGACGTTTACAAACAGCGGCTCCCAAATACAAACAGTAATACTGAAATTATACTGCAGTGACAGTGAGAAACGTGACACAAGTGACAGAGTGTCACTGGAGCTCAGCTCAATCATCTCCGTCTCCTGGTTCGCTCCGGACTCTCTCCGGATCCTGGAGCTGGTGGATTTTGATGAGGCTGGATTTGGGCAGATTTCTGAAAGAAACAAACAACGATTAACATCTGATCAGGCATCAGACATTATTGACACAGTGAATAAAGTCTTTATAGAAGCAAAAGGGAGACAACAGGAATTAAAAGTATGCAGAAGAATATGGCAGCTGCAGTGTAACATTATTATTTAAAATACGTATTAAATTAGTATTTAAATTAGATTGTGGAGAGGACAGCATGTAAACAGAGATAAACATTAAGAAGAGTGTCACCTGGTGGTGAGGGGAGTGATGAAGACGAACTGTCGAAGGTGCTGCCGCTCTGACAGCTCCAGGAGGAGATCCAGAGAGATTCTGCGATTGTGCATATCCTGCAAATAAAAAATGAAGAGGATTTGTTAATCAAAGTGAGTCAAAGTCAAACTTACATTAATCTTTCTGTACAAACTGTGCGCGTGTGAGATCACAGTCGTATTTCTGTTTGCTCACCATGTAGACGTCGAACTCGTCGAGGCATCTGAAGGGTGACTCTGTGATCTCCCACAGAGAGAGCATGAAGCAGACGGTGGAGAAGGAGCGTTCACCGCCAGACAGAGACCTCATGTCACTCACACCGTCATCCTCTCTGCCCGGAGGCTTCACCTTCAACACAACAGGTTTGTGTTTTACTTTGATTAAGTGTTTTTTTTTTTTCATTAATTAAAAAATAACAATAGTGCCTGAAGCATGTTTCAGCTTTTTGTTCAAGATTTTTCTTTTTGGGTCCCGTTTACACCTGGTATTAAAGAGCGTCCTGGGTGATCTGATCACAAGTGGACAGCTCTTTGAGTCAGAGGGCCGAACAAAGTGTGCGTCCTGGCACACCATGGAGCCTCTCTTCTGTCTGCTTTTCACAGCAACACGAACAAAGAAACAACTTAATGTGCTGCGTTTAATGCCAAATTTACAAAAAGGTGCCAATGATTAAGAATCGGCCATAGCTCTTTCACTTTCCTGCTCTGTATGCAAGTAAACACGTTTGCAAAATGCATTGCCTGCTGAGACAGACAGACAATGTTTTTTCCACAAGGAAAGAAATAATGTGATGTCTAACATTTGCCGAATTTACAAGAAGGACCAGATAGTTAAGAATTTGTCCGAGACAGCGTTTCACACTGTTTGTAAAGTTCCTCCTCTCTCATTAACTGATAAAATAGCACAATTTTTCAATGGAGTCTGGGGTTACTAGTGTGTTCACAAACATCTGCTGCAGGTATGAGAGGTATGAGTGTAATTTGCATTATAATGAAACTAATGATGGACTTACAGTACGTCAGTAGGTGGTCTTTCAATGTGGCATACACGCTGCTAAAAGAGTGTGGTCACATGCAGCCCAGACCACCTCTGTGCAATCTGATCTCAAATGTTAATACCAGGTGTAAACAGGCACTTGATGGCAGACTTCGACACTGACTGTAAATATCTCATTTATTCCCAATTATATTATTATACAAAACCAACATTAAATGCTGTAAAACAAGACAGACGTACCGATATTGAGAGCGTCTCATTGTTGTGATCAAAAACCATCGAGCCACAGCAGTTCATCTTTATCAGAAAATTATTAAAGTATAACTTGCATCTGACAGAGAGGGACCTTGATGAAGAAAAAGAAAGAATCCACTGCAGGTTAAACACTATAAATATGTATTTCTGAACTGTTTTTCCAAACATAGTAGAGGGTTATTTACCTCCGCATGACTTTGTATCTGTTCTGCCTGTCTGACATGATGTTATCGAGTCGATCGATGAACCTCCGCAGGTCTCTCACTTGGTTGGTTTTCTGTCTGTAGAGAGTGAGGGCCTCGGCGTACTCCCTAATGAGGGCAGAGGACAGAAAACGGCATAGCCTCAATTTTTCTTATTCCAGAATAAGGCCAGAAGATGGTTTAGTGATGGCCAACGGGCATATCGGATTGAAGTGTACAGTAGAAAGAAAAAAAAAAAACTGCGAGTGGCAGAAGAAATCTCCCTAGATGAGTTGAACCTCGGTGGGCAGAAATATATATTTCTGTCAGACTTGATAACTAAAGCTGACATCCAGTGAATGGATGAGAGAGAGAGGAAACTAAACACCTCTTCTAACTTTTTAAGTCAGTATATTAGCTTAGCTGGCCTGTGCTGTGGTCATGAGCGGAGAAATCATTTACATCAGCTAGTATTCAGATCCTTTACTTTAGTAAAAGCAGCAATTAAACACTAAAAATACTGCAAGTTAACACACACATGTATCATCTGCAAAATGTGCATAAAGTGTCAAAAGTAAAAGTAGTATACAGAGTTTTGTTGAGTACTCAATTCTGATGATGGTTCATTTTGGACACAGCTCACATCCTCTTTCTCTGGACTCTGGAAAAACATTTTTAAATCAATACTGTCTGTCAAATTGTTAATTTTTTTACTAAGTAGCCACATAATATGTGGGATAATGTACAGTCGGCGGGTCATTATTGCAAAATTAACCCCTTCAGATTGATGCGGGACCCCTTATTTTGGAATAATGACCCACCCGCTGTACATTATCCCTCAAATATTACTGTTAGTGGTGCATTAATGTGTAAGCAGCACTGTACTGTATTACTTTGTCCAAGGTGGAGTTGAGGAAATTGGTATAAATGGAAAAATTCAAGTGCAATTGCCTCAATTTTGTACCTCAAAAAGTACAGTATCTGAGTAAATATACTTGGTTATATTCCACCACTAAAGTACATGTATTTTATTGATGTATTGATCTGGTTAATTTCAGTTTGCAGTCAGTCAAACTGCTCATGAAAGAACTGTGGCATTGAGCTTCAAGCTTTAAAACTAGTTCAGCATCCAAAGCAGCAGCTGTGTTTTTTGGTAAATATTTTATACTAACTAAAATTAAAACCAGTCTTTGTGTTCACAGTAAAAAAAAACAAAACACAGTAAGTCCCAGATGTTTTGAGTGAGTCTGTGATTTCTCACCTGACCACCTGCTCGTGCTGGCCGTGGCTGCTCTCGTACACTTTGAGTTTCTTCTTCATCCGAGTGATTTCTGTGTCGATGCTCTTGGTGCTGCCGGTCACCTGCTGCCGCTCAGGACTGATCTCTGTGGCTTTGGCCACATATTCCTGTTGTCACATATGAGGAGAGACAGATACAGTCCTCCGATTGAGTTTACTAACTGCTAGCTGATCTGCACAGTTTAGTATAGCTGAAGTCCAACAACTGCACTTAATCTACAGTACACAGAGCAGCTAGAAACTATACATGAGGTAAACTAAATAACTAAATGTAATCTGTAGGACAAATTAAGCACCGCTCTTGTTACCTGTAACTCTTCTTCTCTCTGGGCGAGGTCACTTTTCATAGCCTGGATGTTTTCTTCATGAGCCTTCAGTTTGTTTTCTAAAACCTTCAGGTTTCGTTCATGTTTTGCGCACTCAGCCTCCAGCTTCATCTGCTCATCCTTCAGGTCAACAAACAACAATAATCAATCTCATCATCATTACATCTTGAGGACAGGTTAAAGGGATAGTTTGGATTGTTTCTAGTGGGGCTGTTCTTGGCACAAATACACAGTTAGCGTATTAGTTGCACTAGGATGGTGGTTGGCACACCCCCAGAGAATCAGAGAGGAAACCCAGTAAAGGAAGTTAAGCAATGTACTTAAGTATTTTAACAACTTTACAAAAAAAATAAATCAGTTTAAGTGTATGGTATATTTAGAGTATTTTCACCACTTTACCTCACCGTTAGACAGCGTTTTTTTATCAGGAAACCACCGTTACATAAACCAAATATCACTCTTTCAACACACCATTTGCTAACTTAAATGTGTTAATATTTTGTGATGTAGTTGATTTTAAAATAATAATGAAATGATAATGTACAAAGCACAAAAAAACCTACTTAAAAACTGTATTCAGAGTTAGTGTGAAATTGGAGAGCGAAAGTATGAGCAGGGGAATATGTTTCAAAAACAAAGTAAAAAGAACTTGTGCAACAGTTGTGATGAAGAACTAAGAATGTGAAGTTTAAAAATAGGGTGGTAAACCAGTGTGGATGTGTACGAAAGGCTTGGAATCTGCTTTGCTTTGGAATGTCTGTTATTGTTTGTGTTTTCTATGTATTTTGTTTAGTTTTTATAGAGCTTAAACCTAGATGTGAAAGTGCTACCAAATAGAATATGTTATTTGAAAGGGGAGGTATAATAAGTTAAGGCTTCAGCCTACACCTTTTCAATAATGACTTATTATTACCTACATATCTTTGTGTGAAACTGTTATCTAGGACGGAAATTAGATTTCTACTACTAACATTTTCTGAACCAACCAGACTCCACTGGTAAAAACAGTAATTTCACCGTTGCTTCCATGCTGGTGCTCCTCCCTGCCTCTTCAAACTGGGGGCATGTCGACCAACATCTACCATCTCTTCGTGCCTCATACAGCCCCACTTCAAATAATCTGAACTATCCCTTTAGGAGCTGACATCCCTACATCAGATAGTGCCTTTATATTCAAATATTCCAGAGGACAGATAACATCACTATAAAATGTGCCTGCAACAGCAGCATCCTGCGGTTTCTGAAGCTATTTTTAGCCTCTAAACAAACTGATAGAACAAAGCTCTACTGTACTTTTAAGGGCTCCATGTCCAGCTGATCAATCCGCTCTCTAAGAGAAGAGTACTTTGACTCTATGTCCTCTGCCGTTTTCCGACACTTGTCGAGCTCTGTCTTTGCTTCGTGCACGGCCTGCTTTTCAGCCTCGATTTTCTGTTGGTTCTCTTGGGCCACTTCCTCCTGCAAGACGTTTTTGAAGACATTAGACTTACATAATCCACAGTTGGACGTATGTCTGATTAGAAGAGGTGCGAATAAAAACTGAATGATCACCAAGGAGCTGATGTCCTCGATTTGCTCCTCACCGGCAGTCTCCAGCTCAGATATCGTCGCTTTGACTTGATTCACAGAGGCCTGCAATGAAAACATAAAAGAGAAACCTGAAATCATTTCTAATTTTACCCTCAAAAATCAAGATCAATCACACAGTTTTTAGCAGGGACCTGCCTGACAAAACAGCATCAATATTCTCAATCATTCTCTCACAAAGGAAAGCGGAGAGAAAGCAAGAACAGGAGCGACATAAATTAAAACGCAAAGAGTGAAAAGAGAGGAAATGAAGAAGGTTTCTGGTTCACTGACCAGAGTTTTCTTCAGGGTCATGATGGTGCTGTTCAGCTGGCTCTCCATGCTCAGGATCTCCTCCGACACGGAGTTCACGTGGAGCTGAAACCTGGACAGCTGAGCCTGGAGGTTCTCCAGGTCAGACTCCAACATGCTGTGACAGGCAGGGTCGATTATAATCTTAAACCAAAACTCCACACGGTAAATGATTCAAAAAACAGGGTGGTATCTCCTGACTTTATGAAGGTCTTAATGACAAAAAAAGAAAGAAAGACAGAAATCTTTCAGTGTCAAATGAGGACTGGCTGCCGTTTTGGTGGAAGTGTTTTTATTCAATCCTTTATTACACCAAAGCAGAAAGTACATTTTGCTGGAGACAGTGTGGGTTTCGCAAAGTGCTAAAAAGCATACTCAACACTGATCTGCCATTGCAATTTTCCACAATATTTTAGGAAATGTCGATTTTCAGGCAACACATCCTGTATTTTGATATCCGCTTATACAAAAAAGTGCTCACAACTCACTGGCTACATCCTGAACCCCCAACAACACAGGAGTGGATACATGTAGTAAATGACATGTATGTTACAAAAAACATGACTTTTTCCTCTTTTTCTTAAGAATAATGTGTCACAAGATCAAGTCTGTAAGGCCCGTAGAGATGGATTCTGTGGATGGACTGAATGTCTAACCCCTTAACGTTTTATTCTAGCAAACTTAATTGAATTTTCATATTATTTTCTCTCAGATTTTCACCTGACATATCCGTCATTGCTCTTGTGTGCACACTTAACCTCTCCCAAAAGTTCTTAATTTCTTCTTCTTAACGGGACATCATTTTGTTAATTTTCTTGCAGAGAGTTAGATGAGAAGATCAACACCACTGTCATAACTGTGCACTAAACATGAGGAGACAGTGCAGCTTAGTTCAACATAAAGACTGTAAAGAAGGGGAAACAGATGCCAGGCTCAGATTACAACAACCAGATTAAATCATGGTTTATGCTTTAAATTATGTTGCACCAAACTTTAAAATTATCTAAAAATTAAGAAAGATGCGATTAAACTTTAACCTTAAACTTCAATTTAAAATGTGATCCAGTATTTACTTTAAACTTACACATGAGGAGGTTTAACTTTAAATACAGCTGCATTTGTAGAATTGATTCAGCAAAAATAATCAAGTTCCTCAGAGAAAGTGACTCAAACCAACTGAGTTTCATAATGTGTCTATTTAATTTCAATTTACATCAAATAACTTGGAGTTACTATAGTTTTTAGTTGTGCAACAGAGCTCTGCTTAGCTTTACATTTGGATTTACTCATTTTAAACCTAGTTTGGTGAACTCTGAGTAAAACGAATCTTAGATTAAGTTCATCTCTGTTGGTGCAAACCCAGTTGTGGCGTGTTAATCAGTGAGCTTCAGGGGGTGCTGATGGGTAATATCTTGTTACCTTTGTACTGGATGTTGGTTGAAGTTTCATTTTCACTGTACAGACATCAGAGAGATAT
>JAJHUR010077882.1:0-18964 GCA_027495735.1 Lutjanus campechanus | reverse complement strand
GATAATATAAGATAAGACTGAAAATACAAAGCTATGCCCACTATATACACCTTTCACTTGTACAGATATATGGATGATTGTACAGGGTAACCTTACACATATTGTAATACACACGGTGTGCAGCATTATACTACAGAAAAAGAGTATAAAAATTATCGTCTTGCCTTGAGACAGTGCAATTGATGATTGCACAGTAAACAGTCAATAAACTGCATGAGTGTAAAGGACATACTGTATGTATGTATACATATATGATATAAATAAATTAAATTACATGTTATATGAAATAAAAAATTCTATGTATAAAAATTATGAACACAGTATACAGTATAGGTATAAATAATATAATGGTATAATTGGTATATGATAAAGATAAAAAAAAACAACATATAATATGTACAGTGATATTATATTATTTTTGCAGTATATAAATATCAATATAAATATATGGTGTGCATGTATAATGTGTATATATAATACTATAATAAGAATAATAAGAATAGTATAAATGTATAATAATAATGATAGTATAAATGTGAGTAAACTAGTAATATAGGATGTAAGAATAGAAGATATGAGTTCTTCTGTGGAGAAACTGAAGATGTCTGAAAATACAAGATGAATCCTTCCTCCCTACTTCCTTCTTTGCTGTCGTCTGCCGGTCGGTGGGGGGGTGAACTCTCTTGACGATCGTCGCGGAGGCGCTTTAAGCTTTGGGCGGAGCCTCAATATTGAACTTGTTACTGTCTGCAGTGATATCATAACACTGCAATATGAAGAGGCGCTCATATGACCGCCACCCGTCTCCATCCCTGGTGGGCTACACGACACAGGTTAGTGCAGACTCTGCTCAGTTCGCCTGATGCTCCCTCTTCATGTCTGCTGGGATGCTGATGTAATTTTTTTTTTCTGCCTTAGCAGCAGTCTCGATCATTCTGTAATGTCGTCTAAAATGCCTACTTCCTCGACGGTGATGGTTACACCTCCAGCATTTACAGGAAGCAAACTGTGGGCTAAATTACCCATATGACTGAGTGATGCTGGGAGCTCATGTAGGATGCAGGGCGAAGCTAAGCTAACCCTGATGTAGCTGTTTATTCATTCAGAGATGTCAGACACATCACCACCCATAGGGATGTGTCCCGAGGTGCCGAAATTAGGCTTTTGCGGGATGTGGTGATGTGCATTCCTTTGGCATGATATGAACACAGTCTTATGTCATGTGTAAATACAGCTGTGCAGTGCCCAGAGCCAGGAAATATAGTATCTGATGCATTTTAAAAGCATCGTATCATAACATCATACTGAACATTATTATACAGATATTAAACATCAAGCTATTCAGAAGTGCAAACTGTACCTCATTTCTCAGCAATCTTTACCTCAAGACACATTGATTGCATGCACACTCCTACACACTAATTATATGGAGGGATCGACAGTTTAATTGAATTGGAAACCTGGCTCCATTACTGTGTCCTAGAGCTCGACTGATATAATGCTAAAGTGATATTATCGGACTGATATTGGTGATGGCAGCATTCTTAATTCAGGTTTAACATATTCACACTTCACTGTTTCATTGCCCTGACATCATCTTGGACAACAGTGTTAATTGTTAAACTGTAAAATATGTTGCCTCCATTGCATGTCGTTACATTGTCTTTCTTTTATATATCTTGTCCTTAATCTTTTGTTAAGCTTTTTCAGGAATAATTGCACAAATCAACAAGCGATATACTGGTGTTGACGATAACAGTGGTATTTTAAAAGTGAAATATTAACATGTCAATCATACACATATGATAATATCATGTAAATAACCCAGCTGCTCTTAAACATATTTTATAATCTTAAATCAGTTAGTTTATTAGTATCATGTTCACTGATAGCATTTTTTCACCAAATTTTATTTAGCCATGATAATTGTGTTGTAGAGATGAAAAGGTAATTGTTTCCTCGATACCAATCCATTGATCAATACCAGTCCAATACAACATAATTTATTAACCCTAAACCTGGACTCTGCTACTTCCCAGCAGCATCCTGTGTGCCATTTGTTTCCCAGGATGGTGAAGAATGATAGTAATCATCTTACATCTATACAGGGTTAATATACCTGTTAAAAACAGTGATAATATTAATATTTTTAATTCACTGGTATCAGATCAGTACTTGATCAGCCAGTGTACAGAATTCAGGAAAACAGAAAAAATGGTATTGGACTGGTTCTAGTTATTAACAGTCTCTCAGAAGCGGGCACAGGACGCATCATGGGTTTGTTTTGAGCCAGTGATCATCATCACAAAGGACATGCTGCCATTTAAAATACACCATGATATCCACGAGAAGTTCGGTCACTTTAATCGTGATATGAAATTTTCATATCGGTTCATCTCTGTCATGTTGTGAAAATCTGATATTGTGACAGAATTGAATTATGTACAAAACAAAAACAATGCAGCAGTCAGTGGCAGTCCTTTTGTAAAATATATATATTGTTACATTTGTTCCACCTGGTCAGCAACCTTAAACTCACACACATTGATTGCAACCACACGCATACACGCTAACCTGGATTTATTGGCTGTTGAATTGAACCAGACACCTGGCTCCATTACTGTGTTAAAGGGATAGTTCACCCAAAAATGAAAATTCAGTCATTATCTACTCACCCTCAGGCTGATTGAAGATAGGGTTTAGTTTTGACACAGGTCTCCATTCACTTACATTGTTTGGAAGATTCTGCAACACTGTTTTCCTGTGAAACTCAAGCAGTGTTTTGGGGACTAAAAAGCCTAAACCTGACCTTGAGTCAGCATGAAAGTGAGCAGATAATGACTGAGTTTTCATTTTTTGGTGAAGTATCCCTTTAAGTCTGTAGCTCACTTCTTTATGGGGTCATCATCATGTGGTTTTTACCCTCCCTCTGCCTGCATGTTAGTAAAATCAGCCACATTTTATGACTCGCTGTCTGGTGTAGGTGCTGTAACTGGGGCAAAGGGAAGAAGGCATGGGGAATAAAAGGAGGAGGAAGGATGCCAGCTGAGCCCCTCATCCGCCTGCAACTGCCACCGCTGCCAGCGTCAAACTAAAGAAACACAGAAAATGGCTCAGTCTGTGAGGAGGCCCGAGACTGCTCTGGGAGCCATGGACCACGAGCCGCAGAGGGACAAGACCAGGACCAGCTACTTCGGCAACGTCAAGACCAGGTCAGGCCTCTGAAATACGAGGATTACTGGAGAGAAAACAAAGGGGAAAGCTCTGAGGGGACATGTGACGAGTTTGGCTGGCAGATTTAAGCACGCTACAATTAGGTCTTTCATTATTCGATTAATTTTTAGCTCATAATGCTCATTTCCTTCGGCTGTCACTGGAGGACTCAATCACAGATCATCATGTGGGTGAGAGCTGCTGCAGCGTGCTGCCAGGAACTCACTTCCATCCCTGTCCATCGCTGTCGACTCCCACTCCCCTATAAATAACTCTGATCAGACTGGGAACGGACGCTGCTCTGTACGTTCACACGTCAAACACCCCATGAACAATGGTTCCTTGAAACTCTGTAATTAAAGGGAAAATACACCTAAAATAGAAATTATTGATTTCAAGAAATAAGTCTGAAAAAAGACCATGAGATATGGTCGAAAGCTACAAAAGCCAGTACATGAACCTTTGAACTTAGATTATTTTGTTGTTATTTGCTACATTTTGATAATTAAAAAGTTGTTTGGTGTAACACTTTTTTTAAAGGGATATGCAAAAGTCTGTCATCACACACTCATAACCACGTCATAACACCTGTCATGAGCATGAATTTCTACGACTGTCATTCATTCAGTTATGTTATTTTTAATGCAAAGTTGACATTTTCACCTTAGTTTTGAGACTGGCTGTCACGAGACCACAACATGACAACTGTCATAAACATTCATAAACACTCCCTCATGCTCGTGAGAGGTGTCACGACATGGTTATGACAGTGAAATGACAGTGTCATGCACGCCCCTTCAAATAAAGTGTTACCTTTTGACTTTTTGTTAGACAAAATAAAGCATTTTGGGTCGCCTGGTCAGCTCAGTTGGTAGAGCGTTGCAGCTGTGGGTTCAATGGTCCCATGGTCCTTTGCTGCATGTCATTCCCCCACTCTCTCTCCCCCTCTCCTATCATTTCTTCAGCCACCAAAAATATTTATTTATTTTTATTTTTTTAAAGCCATTTTGAAGCCATTTTGAAGATGCACGATAGCCATTTTCATTTTCTGGCTATTTAGATGAATTTATTTAGAATTTAGATGTAATTTCTGTTGAATTTGAATCCATCTTTGAGTTTAAACCTGTAGCAGAGATTGTGGAGATCATGTCATCAATAAAAAAAAATCTCATAGTGTATTTATAGACAAATCCGATTATATAATCACTATGTGATTCCAGTGAAATCATATAAGGATCATAATGGAATAAAGGGATATTTTATGATTTTCAGCTGCGTTCTACACTGAAATAAAACATATCCATAAAATTTTGTGATTTGGTCACACACTCAGTTGGTTTAGTGTGTCAGTAAACTAAAACTATAAAATGTGACCTGGTGACATCATGAACTTTCTTTAAGTGACGGAGTAAAGTTTATTTGTTTAGGGCCTGTTGCAGCAGCATTGTGGGTCAGTTGTGAACAATCCAGGGATGTCTTGCTCGTGGGGATGCACAAGATTGGATTTGGATTTTTGACAATATTTTCCAATTCATTTTTGCAGATTGCTTATATATGCACACATATTTTTCCTACCTAATTGCAGAGAACATCATTTTTCTCTTGTATTGAACCTAACATGTTATTCTGCCAACTCTTCTGCCCTCTGGCAGATGCAGACATAAAATACAATGCTTTTCTCAAAATGTACACATTCACAGGCCAACATAAGAAAACTGATGTTGACAGGTTTATTTTGCTGGTGTCTGTTTCTCTTTGTTCTTCACAAATTCGTAGTAATGATCGAGATGACAGCTCTTAATATGGGCAATTAAATTTGTAATGTTGAAGGAATGTGATTTGGCTCCTCCTCACTGGCCTGACGCTGAGCAGTCACTGCAAATAGACAAAGTGAGAACGGAAAGAAAAAGAGCATGCAGTATGTTTGAAGGTAGAGTCAGTGGGATTTGTCTGAGCTCTTCTAAAGGTTTTGAGTTGGTCAAACATCTCAAGTGCAGCAAAGCAGTGAGAAATAATAAGGCAATACAGGGCAGGATCTCAAGTTCAGCCACCAACACACACTTCTAGTTTAAGTGGTGATTGAAATGGATTATGTCATATGAGTTTATATATGGTTTTCTTTGGAACATGCTGCAGATTATACCCTTAAGAGGTGCTGGATTATTTAAACAATATGATGTGCATGTTGTTAAAATTACATAAATATTTATTTAATATTACAGTTATTGTCAGTACATATATATTGTGACAATCCTTGTGCAGATGTGACTAAAATATAGCATGATGATAAACAAATCTGCATTTTATGTCTTGTTTTTCTGCTCTCTCTCTCCCAGGCTGGGTTCGAAGCTCCCCCCTGGCGTCTCTCAGCCTCCACAGTTCGCTAAACGGCCCTGGGAGACTCAACCTCAGACCAGAGTGATGCTGGAGCCCACAGCCAGCACCCAGCGTCAGAACCAGCCCATCGTGGGCCGGCCGCTCAACCACATCCCCCACATCAGAAACCCCAAACTGCGGCAGTACTACCTGCAAGGTGCTCCTGTAGCAGGCTGTTTGTATCAACTGGCCGCAGGATGATTTACATTTTATACTCCTCACACCGAGCCTGTTGGCAATCTCACGTCTTTGCATGAAGTTATTTTCATACAGAGAGAAATGGCAGCCATATGAACTGTGGTGTATTAATCCTGTTAGGAAGCGGTGATGAGGCTCTGCTTCCTCACACTGCTGCTGTGCTCAGGATGTTTTGTCATCAGGCGAGACATAAACTGATTTTTCTGTTGCTGACAGGGACTTCATGGGATCTGAACAATACTGCAGTGAAGCAAGAGCATATGGGTGGACCATCAGGTGACAGCACAGGCAGCAGGGTGAGTCACATGTTTTTGTTTTTGACTTTTCAGGCATTATCATACTTCTTGTGTGCCTTGAGGAACTCCGCTGTGGTAACAGGTAAGAGAAGAAATGGGAAGTTGGACTGACAGATAAAAGGTTTATTGCTTCAACTGTATATCATCTGGTTAGGTATGCTAGAGTTAGCACTCTGCGGCTGGTTACTGGTTACGCAATTTATGGTCTGAAAAGGGTTTGATAAAGAGTGTCCAACGTTCAGAGCGTCAGAACCGTTCTCTGCCACCATGGGAAAACAGAGACTGTTTCAGAGCCTCTACAACAAGTACAGCCGGAGGAATGCATACTCACAAGTTTGTTCTAAGGTATTTATCAGCTGGGTTTTTGATTTCTCTTCTTGCCTTTGATAAAATCTGTATTATCATGAATGTGGAAAAGGTGTTAGTGATTATTACTAAGAGCTCTACTCTGATTTGTTTGCCCTTTGCTTGGAAAATGACCACATCATCCTCCTTCATCATCATCTTTTCTTCCCTTCTTCCTGTTTTCTTCTTCTGCTCATTTAAGTCATCACACATCTGCAGCTTCTGTTAGAAACTTGACCATTTTAGTAGCATTATATTTCACATTTTTGACCTGAATATATGACATATATTCAGTTGCCAGTTTATTAGGTACACCTGGGCTAAAACTAATGCACCTCAGCTCTGCAATTAAGCGTCAGTTTTTGCTGAAAATGTTTTTCATTCAACTTCTTGTATTTTGTGGTGCTGTTAAATTGCTGGCTTGCTGAAAAGTTAGCCTAGTTGGACAACTCATGATGACAGAGAAGCTGTAATTTTGCTGTCTTTGTGAAAAGCTTGTTTGCTGATTTAATACCACAATATGACCAAATAATTAGCTATAAAACAGCGAATTTCTGTCTGTATGTAACTCGCCTGGCTCAAAATCAAGTCATTTATTTTGTTCAAACTGTTAAGAGAGGTGTTAAATCAACTTCATGTATTTTGTGGTGCTGTTAAATGGCATTGTGTTATTCTGAGAAGCAAAACATTACATTGTTTGCTAGCTAGCTAAAAGGTTATTTAGCCTAGTTAGCCTGCTCATGATGGCTCAGCAGAGAAGCTCTAATTTATCAGTCTTTGAGAAAAACTTGTCGGCCAAATTAATGGAACAATACGTCCAAATAATAGAAGGTTTAAAAAAGGACAACGGCACAGTAAGGAAATGAAAGACTGGCAGATTGTTTTAATAGATCTACTGGACCGAAAGAAAGAAGAGATGAATCATAAAACTTCATTGGGTTCAGTCTGTCTCAACATAATTTAATGTTAAACCGTTAAAAATTAATCCTTGTTGGTGCAAGTAGAGATTTTTAGCTACGCATCCTCCTTTTTTCTTCTTGAGCAGCTTGTGTTTGCAGTCTCAGGAGTGCATGTTTAAAATTCAAAAGATGATGTTCATCCATATATATACAAAATGTACAAACACACATAGTTTATCTGCATCCACAAGCTCACACCCACACGACAGCACTGCGACCACATAATCTGTCAGGCAGCAGTAATCTAATTTAGGTCAATGGATCCATCTGTCAGTGGATGACGGTTGTGGAACTGATGCTTTGCTCTCACCGTTTCAACTCTTTAGACAATAACGTATATTATTTACAGATTCACATCTAATCTGATCTGATTCACACATTTAGAGCTGATTCAGAGTGGAAGCATGCTCTGGGCATTTGAGGGTGTAATTATATTTAACTAGCAGTTAGCAGAGCTCTTCAATAGTGCATTTAATGTCCTTTCCTGCACTAAAAAAACAGTAAGTCTATTCACTGCAGCACAGCTAAAACATTTCTTAGAACAAATCTCAGCTCTGAAGATGGATGCAAAAGAAATTGAGTCATGTTACGCATGAATAAAGAATAACCTCTTGTGTGATCAGATCTGAGCTTTTTGAACATTTTTTTGTGTTTTAGGGTCTCCCTGGGGACACAGTGTTCAGCGTCTCATCTCAGTTCAACAGTGTCGGTGCCTCCTCAGCAGAAGAGGGCAAAATGGTCACCATCCCTCCCGCTCCTCTTTGAATCTACAGTCCTCGTCTGCTACCCTCATCCCCAGAGAGGTAAGAGTCAACTGTAAGCACATGATGGTGCCTGGTGCTTATTAAGTGTGTATATTATATGTGTTAAAGGGATAGTTTGGATTATTTTAAGTGGTGTTGTTTATATTCATTGTATTACCTACAGCCCTTTCTGACAAGAACTGTCGTTATATAAGTCAAATACCACTTTCTCCTAATCAACCAAACTCCATTGGCAAAATCAGTAATTTTACCTTGCAGAACACAGGAGTTGCTGGTCTACTGTTGCCTCAGTTTGTTAGATAGTTTGTGTTATTGTGTGAGTTTGGTGAATCCAAACTAACCAGTTAAAACACAGAAAGACACACAATAACGCAAACAAACTAACAGATTGAGACAGTGGTAGAATAGGAACTCCTGTGTCCTTTGCGGTAAAAAAACTGCATTTGTCAATGGAGTTTGGTGGATTTGGAGAGAGCAATATTTGTCTTAAAAACCACGTGTTTCACATTTGAAAAACTTGTCTGATGGCAAGGTAAAAAGAGGAAAATATTCTAAATATAGCTTACACTTAAACTGAGATTGATTTTTACAGATGGGTGTTGTTTTATGTGGCTAAAATACATTTTGCTGCTGACTCTGTCCACAGCAGCTTATTGCTTAGCTTCCTACACCACTACTTCTGCTGCTGTTCCAAACTGCACCTCATACAAATCTACTCCAAAAAATCTGAACTACCCCTTTAAAAGATGGAAATGACTCTGGTTGCTTTGCCTGCTGTTTTTGACTGAATTTGAAATGCAAAATAAGATCTTTCCCCTGGCAGGGGACTCACTCTTACTCAATCTTAAAACCCATGCATGTGATCAAAACCTCACCCTGAAACCTATTTTTATGAGTGATCTCAGAATGATAATATGCACTCTTTTCTAGCTGTCATTTTAATGTCATATACTGTAGCTGTAATACTCATCCACCACCCTCATATATGTGTCACATGGAGCTGAGATGTGACTACAAACAAAGAGAAGAGGGGGAAATACAGGCGTGTAGAAAGAGGAAGTAGTAGCTGGTGTCACTAGGTTGGATCCATTTCAATGTCAGAGCTATCTTTATCATGGCTTCCATTCTGAAGCAGCTGGTCGTCCCGAAGGGGAAAAACACTCTCACCGGTCAGGGGTCGTCTCAGCCGGGACTGGACTCCAAAGACTCTGATCCCAACCTGAAGAGAGAGGTGGAGGCAGATCCGGACTCTTTGGATACACTTGCTGCTCAGCCGCAGTCCCCCTCACCAGAGGCCGAATATGACAAACTACTGGTGAGTAGGAAAAATAACAGTCTTTACTGCACACTGTGCAATTTAGAAAACGCTAACTCTGCATTATTTTTAAAGAAATAAATAGCAGACTAACTTAAGTACAGTTTTGAGGTACTTTAATTGAGTATTTCCATTTTATGCTTCTTAATAATCAACATTTCAGGGAGAAATATTGTAAGTTTTACACCACTACATTTGTGTCACAACTCTAATATTCCACATCAGGGAAGTAAAAAAGGACAAGGCTTATGAACCTGGTCAGGAAGCCATCTAGTGGAACAAAGCTGAAGGTCTGCGTCAGGACATTACATAAATATGAGGGCAGTTTACTAACATGTCCTTGTATACAGAAACATACAAATGCAGTTGACTTCATCAACTTAGAGAGGGCCAGTCAAATCATAAAGTGTACAATCATGAGTATGGGAGCGACAATTGATTATAATTTTACTTTGATACTTTTGGTACATTTTGCTGATGATACTTATGTACTTTTACTTTTTAAATGCAGGATTTTTACTTTTAAAACAGTACTTTGAAACTGTTATATTTAAACTTTTACTTCAGTAAAGGATCTGAGTATTTCTTCCACCACTGGTAAAGAAGGAAGGAGAAGAAAGAAAAAGAAGAAGTCTTGTGTTAAATAACATTTTGGCCCTTTGACACACCAGGTCTAAGTATAACTTTCAGCTAAGTGTTCACCAAACAGCAATTTTAAGCCCTCATGCAACATAGATTTAAGCATTTTAGTACCGGCACCAAGGTTACAAGACAGTGACATTTGAGACTTGAGTTAAAGAAGTAAAAATAATCTCTGTGCTGAGTGAAATGAAATAAATATAAAAAGACAGTGTACAGTATTGACAGTGCCATTACATTATTGTTTACTGTAGTACATTCAGATGTTGGTAGAGGTGGTGCAGGTGCTCTACACCCAATAAAACAATTTACTATACAAAAAGAAAGAAATAGAAAAAGACAGAAACATCTTTGTATTTAAACAGGTTGTGTGACATCAGTGTCTGTTCATCTTAATGCGCTCATCGTACATTTTTTTCCGGTTATTAGACAGTTATGAGCTGTGATGAAGAAAAATGAGTCAGGGATGTTTTATAATGGATCAAATGAACAGAACGCGTTGCTGTGGAAACGAGCACCAAAACAAGACACAGTCTTCAATACATGACAGCATGACAGTGAAGAGACAACAAAACATTATTATGTGATGTTTGGAGAAGAAGTCTTTGTGTTTGCAAAATTATGTCAACGAACAAGAATCTGACAGTTGAAAATGGTAAGTTAAGGACTATGTGTGGAAAAATGTAATGAACATGACATAAGTTTAGATTTTAGCATGAAATAGTGGAGCTCTTTATGAATGGAGACAAGATTGTGAAAATTATATAGACACAAAAAATGTGTTCTTTTATCAGCTATAGTTGCTTTGCTCACTTCATTTGTGTTTTTTGCTTTTAATTCAGTTATTCTCATTGTTGAAAAATCTGCCAGTTATTATTATCATATTGGGTATTTTAGTCCATTTTATTTTTGTTTTATTTTAATCGACTGATTTTTATTTGCCTCATTTCAGTCATGAAGTATTTCCTGGTTCAGCAATGTTTTAATTTGCTTGTTTTGTTTGCCTAACAGTCCCAAACCAAAATATATTCTGTTTACTACAAGAAAATCAGCAAATCTTTACATTTACAAAGTGAGAACCAGTGAATTATTTGAATTTTTGTTTTTAAAATGGTTACTCAATTCTGCAGGTCCTTAAAAAGGTCTAAAACCCAATTTTATGCATGAATTTTATATAATGTGTGTGTGCGTTTATATTGTCTTGCTTAATGTGTCTGTAAGCAGCCAACCAATGACCTTCAAATGGGGAAAGGACATGATGTCTAACATTCCTATTTTGGATTGGCAGATTTCATTTAAGTAATATGAGATGAATTAACATGTTTTTATGCAACTATGAACCTGAAACTCTGAATTTGTTGTGGACCAATCCTTTCAGCTCTTATTTTATCTTATGTTGCTGTGGGCACTGATGCACTATGTGATGCTGACAGGATGTGGAGGCGGTGCCGATGCCTGACGGACAGCTCTGCTTATTGGCTCTGCCTCCAGAGTGCTGTCAGGGGGAGGGACCAGAGGCCATGCAGTACCTCAAACTCTTCTGTCGCTACATCACAGACCGCAAGGTGGGTGTCAACAGCACTTAGCTCTCAGTTTTCTACACCTGCAGACATCTGTGGACTGACACGAACACGTCCTGTCTCTCTCTGTCAGGGTGTGGTTTCAGGCATCCTGCTGGTGACATCTAATAAGATCTTCTTTGACCCGTGTAAGACACATCCACTGGTGAAGGAACATGGCTGCGAGGAATACCTGCTGTCCTGCTCTGTGGACAATCTGGCGTCTGTCTCCTTCTTCTCCGACATCTCACACGTTCACTTCAGCACGTCCCAGCAGAGGTCAGCAAAGATTCACTGCTCCTAAACACAGACACACATGCAAACAGACACACACGCACAGATTACATGAAAAGTAAATACACATGTTTTTTGTTATATCTTTTTAGGAAAAAAGGAAAGAAATTTTTCCAGAAGCTGAAAGGTGCCAAAAGGCGACCAGGCAGCGTCCCCCACCAGAGGAAGGAGCCAGCCCCAGCAGTTCTGGAGTCTGTGGGTCCATCTGAGCTGTCCAATCTGGCTCTGAGCCTCACCAAAGAGGTTTCTGGGGAGGATGAAGAGGAGGAGACAGAGAGCAGAGATATGGCAGAGGCTGAGGGGGAGCTCGACAGCAGCCCGATGGAGGTGCTGTCAGAGGTGCCTGTTGGCGTCCTGGGCGTGGGCGTCCTGAGCAGTGCTGCCACCTTCTGCTGTGGAGGTCAAGAGGCTGCGAGTAAGCTGCTGCATGCTGATGAGACCGAGAAGACGTCTGTGAAGAGTCAGGCTACAGGTATAAATGTGAAGTTATGATCTATATTCTTGTTTTTATTTTCTACACCACACTTGAACTCTTGTTTCCTCTCAGTGCCCCAGAGGCCGTCAGGTGGCAGTCCTGGGAGTCTGATGTTTGTGCGGCTGCGGGTTCAGCCCTCTGCGGGAAAGAAGAAGGGTGTAGGAGGCCTTCAGCTGGGGTCAGCCAAAACTTTACCCAGAAGGGACGCCTGGCTCGCTCTGTCACAAGACAGGTACCGTAACTACAGGCAGAGAAATGTGCATGGACCAGAGGGGCTGCAGGTGGGAAACTCACAAGAGACAGATTTTAGAAAATGTTCAAAATGAAAGAGAGATCAGAGTCACAGGTGCCCTGACCAGAGTCAGAAGGTTTTTGGCTTTCTGAGTATGAATGAATGTAGAACATGTAGCACAACAAGAACTGGCTGAATTTGAGGCTGAAATAAAGAATTACCTTTATAAATTATGCTAAATAGTAGTGGTATCATGATTCTTGAAGCAATGTTTCGATTTGACCTTTGATTTTAAGGTCACGATTTGGTTTTTCAATTTAACCACCTTTTTTCGGTCATGCCATTGTTAGACAATCAAGTTTTGATTTCTAAAGATGAACAGATCCGGTTTTCTTCAGACACACGACGGACACCTCAGATAGGTGAGGGTGGAGAGAAAGACAAATACTAAGAGACCCGATTCTGCCTTTCGATTCGATTCTTGAAATTGAAAGCTCATTTAGATCAGTTTTTGATTTGATATTAAAATATTGACAACCCTACTAAATTGAGATGCACCACTACACTTTTTTCAGCTCCAATATGATTCTGATACTGAACTATGAACATCTGCTGACACCAATACACATCTTTTTAAAACATATTTTTATTGGCTTTTGTGGAACACGCAGAGCCGCCATTTAACAAAATGAAAAGAAAACCGTGAAGAAAGAAGAGAGAAAGTAATAATAATAGTAAAGTAAAATAGGTGGATACCTATGAAAAACAAAACAAAAACAGACCCAAATCTGATCTCATTGTGAGGGGCTACATGGACAAAATTACATACAAGATATAAATAAAAGGGACTAATTTATAGTTAGATTTGGGAAGGTGGGGGAGGTTAAAACTTAACCTTAATATAATCAATAAATCCTCTCAAACTTGTCAGAGGAGCCACATATTGTGAATCTTAGTTTCTCAAGTTTGAGATGCTGTATAACCTCTCTCAGCCTCTGAGTCCAGTTTGGTGGATGAAGAGTCTTCTGATGGAGGAGGATCAATCTTTGTGATAACAAAGTAACAAATTGAGTTATTTTGATGTTATCTCCACAGAGATTGTTAATGTTCTTTCTCTGGTATGCCAAAAATAGCTATCATAGGATCTGGATGAATGGCCAATTTGAAAATATCTGACAGTGTTTTAAAGATTGAACTCCAGAGACTCTGCAGATTAAGACACAGGCAACAAACACATATCTGGTAAATGTGTAAATATCTCTGTGAGACTTTCAGACAACCAGACGTGTACCATAACAGCATGTCTGCTCCTGTCTGCACATCCATCTGTCTCTCACCTGCTGTCTTCCTCCCCCTCTCTGTATGTCGCTGCTCCTCACACACACACACACACATATACATATATATATACAGTATATGAACTGCAGTCAAACAAACTGACTCCAGACAGCTGTCATAAAAACATCAGACTATAGAATCTCAATTGGCACAAAAATGGTGATGTCAGTCTGATTTCCTGTGAATTAATTACATCAGTATCAGCACCCAATACTTTTGTTGGATCTGAGTGGTTCCAACTCTAATACTAAAGTAATGATAATTGCCATTTTTAATTTGTTGTTTGAATTCATTGTATATTCATATTATTTGTTAAACTACTGGCTGATCCAAAAGTTGAAAGAAAGCTCTAAAAATTTAGTGTTAAACTGTATTTGCTCACTGAACTCCACCTGCTTCATGTTGGTGTTCATGTCAACCAGTGACAGTGAACACAACAGCTGTGTGTGTGTGACTCAGGAGTGTGTAAAAGTTGTAGGTCTGCTCCGTTTCCTCCACACGCCGCACTGATCACTGATACACAAGTAAAACACGGTCTGTTTATATTGCAGCATCACTGGTGCACATGCTGGATATAAACCAGCGCGTTTCTGCTCTTGTAGACACATCTGGACTGATGTTTTTCAGTGCAACAGGCTGCAGGATGACCTCATGTTTTCTCTGTCACTTGCTTTTTGATTTGATACTAAACTGTGTCGCTGTAATGACCAGAGAATGACTGTGTTGTTGGTCAAAACATCGTCTGTGGTGCATTGGTCCTTATATTGCCCTCATTTCACACATCAACAACCTTAACCAGTAGTGCTTTATTTTAATTTGTGTTATATATTTACCCTGATATGTTTAATTTTTTCACGTGGCTTTAGTTGACAGAGGCACAACTTAGTTTAGCCTCTTTCACTTTGCTCTACAGTTTCAAAGGGGCTTCATTGGTATGGGACACAGATGTTTACATTGCAGAAGCAAGTGT
The DNA here is from genome assembly GCA_027495735.1 of Lutjanus campechanus. NCBI lineage: Eukaryota > Metazoa > Chordata > Actinopteri > Lutjaniformes > Lutjanidae > Lutjanus > Lutjanus campechanus. The sequence goes on along the minus strand of JAJHUR010077882.1, from coordinate 3,991 downwards.
GAAATAAAAACAAAAGAAGAATGAACATAAACTGATGAATTTTGATATTGCAAGCAATATATGAGCCTTTATATACAGTTAAATAGCCTAAATAGAAAAAACTTTAATATACAACTTTTGATGCTTTTAACACAGTCTATTAGAAACAGATTATGAATAATACTTGCGTTTCATCTGCAGTCTTGGGTCTGAGAGAGGTGTAGTGAACTTTTAGTCATGGACCCGATTAATTATTTGAATCCTCTGACACTGCACAAAAATCTTTGGTGCTTTTTTATCTTCCAGCCTGGTAAAATATTACACACAGATTCTGAGTTTAAAGTTTCTCTGTTGGAATAAAAACAGCGACCATCCTCTGGAATTCTGTGGTCAAAGGAAATTGTACAAATTTCCTCTGGCTACACAAAATATTTTACTCTGTCGTGTTGGGGTGGGGGGGTGGGGATGTTGAGTTTTCAGTTTTGCTGCTCACTGTGGAGAATATTAGCAGTACTGTGCACAATACATTTTATTGTACCATGGTTGTTGCTTCATTGCACAGATATCTGTCTATAAGCTAAGACAAGTGTTTCCTGAAGCCTAAATTCAGCTAAAAATATCTATGTTTATGAGAGCAGAAATCTAGGGAAAAAACAAAAACAAATGCTTGTTGTTTGGCCTTACAAATGGTGGTTATTTAGTGATATTACTGGATATCAGAAATAAACATTCTTACAGTGAACAGTTAAATAATTAATTATTAATAAAGTACTGTTTATTATTCTGTAGAAACAAGTGTTTAAATTTGAGTGTAACACCTTTTTACTCATTTTCCAAAAGTGCCGCTGTTCTTTCATTGTGTCTTTCAGCCTGTCCCCCCTTCAGTCAAATATTTTCTAGACCTGCTCCAAGATGTCCTCACTTTTAGTCCCTTGTGTTGGTCAAGCTCCAAAAACAGGATTCTACTTTTCCCATAATGCAACTCAGAGGAATGTTTCATTAGACTCTCTCCGCCCCCTAAATACCAACGTTATTTAAACACATCCACTTTGGAAAGACATGCGACTGTTTTCATGGGCTGTGTGGTACTCAACTGAACTGTCTCCTCTTCAGCCTCGTTTTAACATATTCCCTCTACTTGTGATGCTCAAACTGGTTAATTCAGTTAAATATTGACTTTCTCTGTTTACTCTCATCACTCAGTGAACATTATCAAAACATTAAAATCACCTTCGCCACAGTGAAGTACAAAGGTAGCTCTGTTACAAATAAATCTGTCAACAGTTAGTCACAGATGATCATTGTGAAAGGGCGACTCCATCCAAACATTAACAGTGTTGGTTGGAAGTATTGGTCAGTTACGGCATTCAGACTTCTCAAGGACCGTTGCTATCAACAGAGTTCTGATCATAGACTCTGGAGGAGCAATAAATTCATTTTAAAATGAATATTTTGTGTCAAATAATTGTTTTTTTTTTAAGGTTAGTAGCTGTTTAATAGGTGGGCCATTGTGGCAAAATAAACCTCTGCACCACCCTGTCAAAACTGCATCCATAGCAACAGTCTGTTCTTCATAGCAACAGTCTGTTATACAGAAACAACAGACCTTAGAACGTTATAATTGACCAATCAGAATCAAGTATTTAACCATGTAAGTAACCAAGTAATAAGCGGAATAATGTACAGTGAGCCAGTCATACTGCAAAATGACCGACGTAAGCAAACGAGATCATCAGCAAGAAGTTTGGTTGTTTCCATGTTGTTATTCTTGATGCCTGCCACAGAGTTAGATTCCCCTTGAAATCAGATGAAACGATTTACAGCATGAAAACCGAAAAAGCCCGTGTTTAGACTTTCTCCGGTTAAAAAAGAAGCAGGCGGAGATTTTTATTTGAATACATTTATTTTTGACGTTATATTTTGATGTTATGGTGGTGGAAACACGACTGCTTTTGTCCATGGGGGCCTCCAAAATCAACACAATATGAAAGTTTCTTGTAGCAGCTTTGAATAAAAGATCTGAATACTTCTTCCAGCACTGATATATAAATATTACAGCCTAACAACCAATTCCTCTGTAACTGCGTGATCCCATTTAAAGTTTTGAAGAAGAAAACTTTGTTCTAAAGCCTTTATGAGGTTGGAGAGGTGAAAGAAACTTCAGTAGAGCATCTCACTAACGGGGGGATAACTGTACGTGTTTCTGCAAGTCTTAACTTTTCTTTACAAAAGCTGCTGATTCCAACTTTTCATCCTCAGTTAAAGCAGAATGACTGATTTGATATATTCTTAAAAGAATGAGTTACGTTCTGAAGTCTCCTCCTGGTGAAGTCTCCTCTCACTGTGTTTATGCAGCTGTCGGGTTTGTTTGTCATTTCAACACGTCTGAGTGATTTCTTTTCTTTTCTTTTCCCTCCTCAGCTCAGACGAGCTGTATGCCTACCTGACACACTGCCGACCAGACCTGTGTATACTTGAGGGAGGGGAGGAGGAGGGGGAGGCGGATCGAGACGAAGAGGAGTTTGTGCTCATCGAGGACAAAGAGGAGGGGGAGGAGGAAGATGAAGAGGAGGATGAAGAAGAGGAAGAGGTGTTCCAGAGGCACCGCAGCTCAGGAGACGACTGGGAGGTGAGAGCGCTCACAGGAGGGTAGACAACAAGAAACGGACTGAAATATTTGATTTGAAAATGAGTTATCATGCCTGTTGATGCTCTCGAATAAACTGGTTTGTTAAATTGACTGTTGGTCAGATGGTGTTGATGGAAGAGAGCGGGGACAAGCCGACCCTGGTCGTCGACAGGGACCCTGAAGGACTCAATAATATTGTAGAGAGCAGCCAAATTTTAGAAGCTTCACATGTCAGAGAGGTGAGTGACACACAGAGTACACAGAGAATATATATGATATTTCTGCTTTTTTTTTTTACATCTGTTTATTGATTTTTTAAAAGCACCGTAGAAAAAAAAAACTACAAGCCACATATGCACCAGAAAAAACACAGACTGAAAGGAAAAAGGCCATGATGGTGACACAAAAGAGAAGTTTTTGACCTACGACGCTATTATGAAGTTAACCCGTTAGACCATTAACCATTCGCTTTAATCAGACTGATGACAGGTTCCCTCTCTGTTTGATATGTAAGGGATAATGTACAGTGAGCAGGTCATTATTGCAAAATAAACCCCGGCAGGGTGACGTAGGATCTTGAATCACCCTGAAGGAGTTTATTTCACAATAATGACCTGCTCTTTTTTTTTTAAAGATTATTTTTTGGGCTTTTTTGCCTTTATTTTGATAGTGAAAGCTGAGAGACTTTAGTCATGTATAAATTGGTTTCTAGGATACGTCTTGTAGTGCTGTCCAATCAAAAGCAATAAACTTTGTAAACAGAAGCCTGTAACTGTTTGCATCCTTATTAAAATGTCAGTCAGATATGTAGCAGTTCTCTCTTTTTTTTTTCCAATCAAAGATAGTGAGTGTATGATGTGTAGATTTTAAAGGGGAATTTATGATATGTGAGTTTGTCTGTTACCTGTTACTCTGAGTGCATTTATATGCACATGAGTATCCTGGTTATGATTGGGTCTTTGGAACATCGCGGTCATGTTTGTGCGTGGTTTTGAGAAACCTGGATATACTACCACTCCAACAGAAACCAGGACACTGGGGCATGTAAACACCTTATTTAGTTTTCTGAATCGTCTGATAGAGGCTGAGATGGTGAGAAATCAAAACACACCTGCAGGCAGGCGTACAGAAACATGGAAACTGTTCTTCATGTTCTATGTAAGAGTCATATACCAAATTAGATCAAAACCAGGTTACTAATGCACATGTAAGCTCTCTCTTTGATTCTATACAGCTTATATATTAGCAAGCTAGTTTTGTTTTGTCAGTTGGCTCAATAAGCCATTCGACACTTAGCTACACCTGGCAGTTAGGAGGTGTAAATATTTAACAAATAATCTCTATGTTTGTGTGCTTCAGTCTGTTTTAATTCAGAGATAAGTA
>JAJHUR010077881.1:0-10722 GCA_027495735.1 Lutjanus campechanus | reverse complement strand
TGATGGCAATGTACTGTAAAGTGGCCTGCTGTAGGTAATGCACTGACTATCAATAAGTACTCTATACAACCCCAGTTTAAATAATCTGAACCATCCTCTTAACCCTTCAACACTTACTTGTACCTCTTGTGAAAACATCTGCCTTTTATCCACATTAGGGACAAAGTTTAAACTCGATCTATTCATGGGAAACGAAAGCTGAACATGTGAAAACAGACAGAGTTTTATAAGTGCACTCTCATATACTGAATACATACTGTACCAGACATGATTTATGTGGAGTTATTTTCAGTTCAGTCTATGGAGGTTTTAAATCACGCAGTAATAAAAGAGTGAAGTGTCTGAGCCCTGACTGAGTGGCCCCAGTTCACCACATGATGACCACAGCTCTGCACCATGGTGGAAAGCCACAGTGAGACAATAGGCCAACCTAGCTGGAATAAGGCCCCTGTGATTTCAGCTCCAGTTGGCCCTTGTTTGAGGACGGGGTCAGGATGTGAATGCTGGGTATCCGCCAACTCCTGCTCCAGGAGAATGCTCCCTCAGGCCTGGGACTTTTCTATATAATAACCAGTCAGATGCTGCAAAGCTGCGAGGTGTACGCACAACAATTTCCTCCTTTTGTTGGTTGTTTAGATTAACAGTGAATCCAAAACAAGCATTCACACTGATCCCCTGAGAAAAAACTGAACAGGACACATAGCTCAAGTACTTAACAGCATGTAACATAATACTATTTATTTTTGAATGTATTGTGTTTTCATGCAACTGTACATATATAGATAGATATACGATATAAGAGATATAGATATAAGGGGATTTACTGGCAGAATATGACAGAAAGAGAATAAAATATTCACAAGTACATTTTATTCGTCTATAATCACCTGAAAATCTAGAGAGGGTGTTGGTCCTCTAGAAGCCACCATGCAGCACTGCCATGTTTCTGCAGTATCCCAAAATGAACAAACACTGGCTCTAGATATAGACTTTCACTTTTTGTGTGAGTTTTGTGGCTTAACACTGCCACAAACTAATAAATTCCATTGGTGTTAGAAAGGGAAGTGTTAGGGCCACACACTGTGGTGAAAAAGTCATATTGCAATTATTTTGACTATAATTGCAATTGCAATATGTGATACAACTAGTGTGAATCATCAATTTTGCGACACAGTTTTCATTTTTACTGAAGAAAAAACAAACTATTATGATTGATTATATGACATTTGTTGGGGGTCTGTACCAAACAAACATGTTTACTTACATCTGGAGAACAAGATGTGTAGGCCAGAGCATCTCTGCAGCACTGGAGTGCGTCAGTATAATGCTGTTTTCTCATACATCTTCAAAAAATTGCACCTGGGTTCTGGTTCTGCGATTTGGATGTTGCACCTCACTGGCCGTATTGCAGTTTTGAAAATATTGCGATCAATTGTGTGGCACTCGAAAGTGTGTGGATGAGCTCAGGTTGCAGCACAACAGTAACTTGAAGGATCATGTGTTGCTGCCACAGAAGAACAAAAAGTTGCGTCTTCCTGCATTCTTTACAACAGAGTTGGGCCGAACTGTCAAAAGCTAGTTTGCAGAATGCAAAAATAAATGAAAACACTCTAAAGACAGAGGTCTCCTGACCACGGTTTGGTGCTCTGGATTTAGGTAGCGTGCAAACACGTTAATCACTGAATCAGCCTTTTTCACGGGCAGAGTAACAGTTGTTGTTGCACAGCTGGGCTGCAGCACGCAGACAGTCTCCTCACCTCATGAATTCTAACCTACATTATTTTGTTTAACCCAGGAGTCTGCAACCTTTTACACTCAAAAGAGCCATTTTTGGCCTTAAAGTCTTAAGTCTGAGGGTCTAACATGACCATACCAGACAGTGCCTTGGAGTTCATTGTGATTTTTGAGTACGTGTTCCTTTCCAAAGACCAATTCAAACAAACACACTGTGAGTCCAGGAGGCGCTCCGACCCAAACATTTTTTGATTTACACATTTTTACGATTGGAGAATCCAAGAAAAACTTTAGACCTACAACAATTATAAATTAAAATTAAAATATTAAAAAATAACCCTGATTTATTTCCATATATATATATTTTTAATCAAAGCCACTGGAGAAGGACAAAAGAGCCGCATGTGACTCCGGAGCCGCAGGTTTCTTTAACCAAAAACAGTGTTGCCTCCAGGAAACGTACCCATTTCTGACCCTTCACACTCTCAAAATACATCCTCATTTATAATGCAATACTTTTAAAAAGAGGTGGGGCCCTTAGGAAACTAATAGCGACGTTTTAATTTTTCACATGACTCTCTGGAGGTTATGTTGAATCAATTTTTTGCAGCCTTCCTCACATGGCTCAGCTCCATCATCTCTCTCCACAAAAATGGCCTGAAAATATCTCTATCTGAAAATACGAAAATATCTTTTCCTGTCATTTTACAATCTGGGGGAAAAAAAAGATTCACATTAATAGATGAGTAAAGTTTATTTTTAAATTGTTTTATGCACTTTATTTGATAATTAAGTCATGGAAAACTGTTAAAATGTAAATATTGCCTTGAGGTAAGTCTTTAACACATTCAGTCCTGTAGGCTGTTCCACAATGATACAATATTGTCTGAGGATACTGTATCAAAAATGAACCGAACCGTGACCTCAAAACCGAGGTACGTATCGAACCGAGATTTTTGTGTATCGTTACACCCCTACTTGTGAGGCAACTGGATATTATCCATTAGCACTGTAATAAATTTTATTCAGATTTTAAACAACAAATCTCTTCTTTCATTCCTTATTATTATGGTGTGGTGTTGCTTTAAGGCAATGTTTTTTGTTTACTTGGTCTATTTTCTGACAAAAAAACATCACAGTTTCTTTTCTTTTTTTTACCATCTGGCATCATAATGCATACCACAGAGCACTGATAACTTTGGTTATTTTTAAGTTGTTAATTTGTCCAATAATTTCTGATAAAATGCCTGCAACTTTGTGTGTAGAGCTAATTAGCAAATGTTAGCTTGATAACAAGCTAAACTAAAATGCTGAATTTGAAACATCACCTGCTAAACACTAGCATGTTAGCAATGGCTTCTTTCCTTGTCAATCTGCTTTTGAATCAAAAGTTTGTTTCCCTGTTTTTGACTCTTTGAAAATGTCAGAGTGACATGGAGACTGTTGAGTGTTGTGTGTACACGGTCACAGGCAGACACAGTCATGTTGTAGTTTCTCTGCTCAGAGATAAGGACAAAGGAGCAGTTTGTTTTGTTAAGGACCGTTGACCAGGAAACATCCTTATCTACCTTTATCTGGTCAGGAAATTGCTTTCCATTGCTGCCTTTTATCAAAACAGATAAAAAATAAAATATTGGACGTTTTATTTATTTTATTTTCTGTTTAGGGGACGAGTGTTTTTCTATTTAGAAAACCTCATCCTCAAGGTCTGGAGGCTAAGTGGTGTGTAGCTGCTCCTCGGCGGGGTTCACTCTGTACTGACGGCTTTTCAACCTGTTGACCCCCTCTGAAGGTGCTGTTACTTTTAGGACAGTGATGCTTTCTTTAATATCAGCCAAGAGTTTGAGCAACCTTATGTATTCTTTCCAACTCTAGTTTTGCTCTCCATTATGGGGTTTTCCATTGTGGTAAACTGACACAACTCCACTATTTTTCATCACAATGTGGTGGTCAGGGTTGGGAGAGTTCCTTTAAAAATGTGTATATGTAACTTGATTACTTACTGTTACTTCTGGATTACCTCAATAGAAAATATGTTGAAATTGTTCAGCCTAGTATGTTTTCAGGGCTACAACTAATGATTATTTTTATCATTGATTAATACGTCCATTATTTTCTCAATTGATTGATAAGTTGTTTGGTCTATGAAAAGTCAGAAAATGGTGAAAAATGTTGATCAAAGTCCAAGATGACATCATCAAATGTCTTGATTTGTCCACTACTCAATAATATTCAGTTTTGATGGGTCATGATTTTTGAATATTTGAATAGTCATTAAATTATTTAAAAAAAACTGAATAGTTCATGTTTTGTCTTTTAAAATCTGTTTTCCCTTATTTTACCGGCGCCTGGAAATAACACAATACTACCAGATCTACGCGTTATTACAGGCTCAGGTAGTATCGCCAACAGGACATCTGCAGGACACAAGAGCTGAGTGAACAAAAAGTTTATTTTTGAGGACAACATATGTGTGGATTTTTTCCGTCTTTGTGTTGTTTCAGTGTTTACTCTGTAGTTTATCCTGTTGAATTTGGCACTACTAGGTTTGGACGCTGTCGGACTAAATTATGTAATATTGGAAGACAGTTAAGAGACACTATGTGGACATTACGCCTCGTTTGAAGCAACTATATAATGAGAGTAGGTGCTCAGATGCTGTAACTGTTTTTTTCATGTTGCTTTTTGCAGAAGTTTCTACTGCAGCGCGAACCGCCGAGCTTTGTTTATGTACGGAAGCCTGTGTGGCCCTCGACTCAGTCTTGTGCACGATGCTTACAGTATATCGAAAAGCATATTTGTTTGAAATGCCCATCCTTATTACTGTCAGAGAGGAGTAAAGAAACTAGAAAATATCCACATTTAAGAAGCTGAAATCAGAGAATTTACACTTTTCTTTTTTTTGATAATTAAAATGACACGATTAATTGATTAATTAATCCTGTCACAGTCTTGTCAATTGATGTATGCTCCACATGTTTGGACCTATTTGTCAAGTCTATTTTTCTAACTATTATTTAACTACTACTACTAACTACTATTATTTTCATAATCGATTCATCTGATAACCACTTTCTCCAACTAATCAATTACAGTAGTTGTTTGGTCCATAAAATATCAGGAAACTGGAAAACTGGAAATAACATCCTCACATGTGTCAGTTTATTGTCAGAGAGAAGTGAGGAAGCCAGAAAATATTCACGTTTAAAGAGCTGAAATCAGAAAAATTAGGCAATTTAAAAAAACAACCTCAAAGCAATTAATTGATTATTAAAATTCATTTAATAACTGATTAATAATAGATGAACCGCTGGAATGTTTTATGTTCATTGTTTGGTTTATTGGTTTGTCCAGCTGTTCCTTCCTTTGTTGCGCACAATTTATTGACTGATAGATTGATTTAAAGACAAAAACTGCTAAATTTTTACCTCGTGTGTGTACTGTGCATGGTTCTTTATTATTCTTGTCTTTTTTATCTGTAACTGTAATGCAATACAGTTACCTTTTTGTATTCAGATTACAGTATCTGTTACTCCCCAAGCCTGGTAGCGTTGCAGTAAAAGGAGTTCCCTACCTTGATGATGTGCGTAGGATTTATCGTTGCTGTTGTAATCAGAGCGACACATTTCTCCTCAGTGTTGATGGAGGCTGCAGCATTAATCACAGAGCTCTTTGTGCTTTTTATGAGTTTTGTTGTATCAACACAGTGTGGTGTGGTGTGAATTTGGTGAGGACAAATTCTTGAGCCAATCTGTTGGCTGTGACGACATGGCTCTGTTGTGGGGGCCTGTGCTCCCTCAGCGTGGTTATCCCCTGCAGGCAGCAGTGAAAGCACATGTCATCACAGCTCGGCTGAAGTGGACCGATCGGGGCCTGTGGAAAAACCCAATTAGCCTGCTTTCTGCCTCCCTTCCAAGAAGCAGATTCTATCAGCTGTTCACACATTAAGGGCCACCGAAAGATCAGAATTATAAACAAATAAGAGTATAGAGGTGATCGCAATGGCTGCGGTCAACTGGATGCAATACTGTGTCGGGGTTTGCTACTTCAGTTTGGTAAATCAAGCTTTTCATTCCCTTTTCATGTGGATAATGGACTTTATCTTCTGGAAATGTCCTTCAGCATGTGTCTCATACTCCTGAGGTGTACGGAGCACTCTTCTATATGTACAGCCATTCTCCTGTACAACACCACCTGTAATGACTCAGCCAGCTCGGTCTTTGCTGAGGCCCACCAAAGACAGACTTTTACTGTCCAACAACTGTCCATGTGGACTCTGTTTGTACTGCTTATTTTTCTACTCACTCCTTTTTTCTTTTTCTTCCGTGTTAGACTCTTTATACTTTAGACTTTGCTCTCTATTCTTTATTAGTTTTTATTGTACTGTACTGCATCATTGTATTGAATAGTTTTTCACATCTGTTTCTTTATTTATAAAAGTTCCTGTCCTCTCACATCTCTGCTGCTGTGAGACCAAAATTTTCCACTGGGGATAAAAAAAAGAGCTATCTACCTAAGAAGAGCCATGTGAAGTAATTTGTCCAGTCAGCACAGCCATCTGGTTAACCACATCATCTGCTGCAGAGGTGTCAAATTTCATCCTGGGTCAAATCAGCACTATGGTCAGCCTCAAAGGGCTGATTGTAAATGTAAGACTAAATAAACGTGTCTATTGGTTATCATATCACATAACTGCTTCTGCATATGATAGCAAAATTGGGTTGCATTCTGGGACGTGTAGTTCATGCCCACCATACCTCCATAACGCAGCATTGAATCATATTGCGCAAATTATATTCTTTGCAAGCTCTCACAGGTCACGTGTCAGTCGGATCTGCTTGTAAACAAGCTTATGTGAAGTTTAGATACTGCAATCTTTATGATAAGCCTGAAATGTAGATTGTGGAAGCCTTAAATAAAATCGTCTTGTTAGCATGCTAGCATTTGCATATTAGCTCTTCACACAAAATACAGCTGAGGCTGATGGGAATGCTATTAGTTTTGCAGATCATAAACCAAACTATTGGGCAAATTGAAACATTGACTGTGCCAAGACATTTTTACCAGCTACCAAGGCTACAAGCTTTTCTCTAACTGGTTAATTCCACTGGGCACACCTGCGCCACGGTTTATGATTCTTTGTCCACACGTCCGCGTGCCCCGTCAGCTGTGTTATAGAAGCGCTTCTGCAGCACCTTATTATGTTTACTTGATCAGATTTTGTTGATTTGGTCCTCTCTCCTTGCTTTTTGTGCTTCTACCATGTGTAAGCAGGTTACATAGTTAAATGGTTTCTTTTCAGGTCTGTTTTTATGATTAAGTAAGGGGTCTTTTATTTTGAAAGTTCACCAGATTCTCTCTGTTTTTTCTGTTTGACTTCCTACCTGCTCAGTCTGCTCTGTACAAATTGACACAGTATCCTTCAGAAAGACTAGACTCTGTGCGTGTTTGAAGTAGAGTGAAGGGATTTGGGTGGTGCTTGATTTGGTGTGTGTATGTACGATTTTGAAAAAATATCTCATTTGCGATTATCTTGACTGATATTGCAAATGTGTTATGATTTGTCATATTTGAGGTAATTTCCGCATATTGTAATTTCAATAAAATTTCAATTAATTGTGCAGCCCTTAGAGGGCAGCACGCTGAAGGTGGTGCTAGGTAAAAAGTGTAAAGGAAAGATGATCACCAAGAATTTATCTTCTAGGAACCTTGAATGTTTGACTCAGAACCAATAATGTCAACCTCATCAAAGTCAACAAGAAAATTCCTTAACAATCCATCCAGTAGTTGTTGTGGTATTTCCATTTGGACCAAAGTGGTGGAGTGACGTTGTCATCCACAGACCCATGTCGCTGAGGACAATCAACATTGAAATTCATTGAAAGGTGTCCAGGACACCGAGGTGTTTTATAAACAGGAAGGCATTTAAAGGTCACATGCTCAGACTGGGAGCTTGTTCCCAGTATCCAGCTTTATGTTTAGACGTTTTATTTTTAGACAACTATACGTTACATCAGCTCACATTATGCAATTCCATATTCTATAGTCTGTAAGCTACCCCGTGATCTGATAATGCTAAAAGTAAAAGAGAAGTTAGCAAAAAAAAAAAGATATCTTTTGAGCAAACCCTGAAAAAAAAGAAGAGACAAGCACAGCACCGTGTCCTCCACAGAGCCATGAAAAACACCACCCTCTGTGCCAAGACATTTTTACCTGCCACCAAGGCAACAAGCTTTTCTCTGAGGCAACATGCTGACTCCATCTTACTCTTACTTTCCTTTTCACTGATGTTCTACTTGTTAAGGGATCAAGTCGTACCCATAGATAGATATCCTACCCGCCAACGACTATTTTCCACTTTTTCACAGTCAGAAACCCTTAGATCATGACTGTAAAGCATATAGCATGTTATTATGTGTGTCCCAGACATGACTCACTAGTGAATAGTGTTGACTTCCTCTCACAGGTGTTGTGACTGCAAACTGGGTCCAGGACTGTCAACATATTCACGCTGTTTTGTGAAAATACACCTCGGCAGCAACATGACGTGACACGGCATGTTGATGTGAAATGTAATTGTATGTACGAAGACTTGACTTAATTATGTGAGAGCCTGTCCTGTTCAGTAACGCTTTGATCCTCTGCAGGGTTCCCAGTCCTGTGTGGGATGTTAACGGACTGGTGGCGCGTTGAGGCTGAAGGAGCATGGTGAAACACCAACCCTTACAGGTCTATGAGAAGCAGGTCTTTGTGTCCTTTGTCACTGGGATCTATGGTTGCCGCTGGAAACGCTACCAGCGTTCCCAAGACGACAGCTCCAGGGTAAGTCAGTACCACTCATCTTTGACTGTGGATATCATAATAATGGATGAAGGTCAAATATTACTTGCTTGTTTTTGCTTGTTTTCCAGTTATAGATTAAAAAAAAAGATCAGATTTGTAATCAGATTACAGTTACCTGTCGCAAAAATGGGGATTATTAAGCAGGATTACAATTTCAAAATAAAGAATGATGTACTACCATGCACAGTGGACACACAGCTGCCAATTTATTATCACGGCCTCTAGTGAAAAAATGCTTCACTGGGTGGAAATTTCACCTTTTTTTGTCTTTAAATCAATCAATCAATCACTAAATTGCAGCAACAAAGGTAGGAACAGCTGGACAAGCTGATAAACCTAACAACAAACATAAAACACTTAGAGCTGCAACAATTAATCTATTTTTAATCAACTATTAAATTAATCTGCATCTATTTTGATAATTTATTAATTGTTTTGTGTCATTTTTGAAGAAAAAAAAGTCAAAATTCGCAGATTTCAGCCTCTTAAAATTGAATATTTTCTGGTTTCTTTACTCTTGTCCTGACAAGTAAAACAACTAACAAGTAGTCAATTAATTGAGAAAATAATTGACCTATTAATCAATGATGAGAGACTCTTGTGTAAAAACACTATTTTAGGCTATCTTCTCCATATTTTCTACTGAGGTAATCCAAAAGTAATCAAGTTATATTACTTTACTATTGTGATACTTGGATTACGTAACCGACTACATTTGTTAAAAGGTAACTGTCTCAGAATACATTTTTAAAGTAAGCCTCACAACCCTGATCGCATGTCGATGCATCTTGGTAAGTTGTTGCAGATGGATGATCAGATCATCAAACTTTGACTAAAGCTGTTATTGTTTGGAATTTTTAACTACTAGTGCCAATACAAAACTGAATTGTCGTACTAAAACGGCACATCATGGATCCCTCAAAGATGAATCATTTGGCTGAGTGATGTCTGCAGTCTCATCTGCAGGCAGCCGTCAGTGTTGTCAGTGTGACAGTGTTTTGAGACGGTGGTGAAAAAGTTCATTTCGAGCTCTGCGCTGTGACTCTCATCCTGCTGTAAACAGTTCTTCAGTTACCATCGTCTTTATTAAATGTGAACATGCTCCTCACATCCTTAATGACAGCAAATCTAATCTAAAACTGTTACTGGCTAGTGTTAAAAATGCCATATTGGTGTGATGTATAGAATTAAAGGGGTAATCACGCAAAGATGCAGCGACAGACGGAGATGTATTTTCTACGTCTCACGCGCCTTTCTAGCATTTTTTAAAAGTCCATAAAATTTAAAATACCCTCAACATTTCAGTGCAGGGCACGGACTCGCCCGACCTGTCCATATAATCACATTTGATCGCTCATTAGTGCACACAGCCCGGCTCCACAGCCACGTCTGTGATGTCTCTGTCTGATTAATACAGACTGATGCAGCTGAATGACGTCACTTATACCAGTCATGTTCTGAAATCTATAGCATAACCCAATGTATTTGTGTATTTCAGTAATTAATAAATTAAGATTCCATGCAAGGCAACATGTAACTGGCTATAATAACCATGTACAGATTATAATGTGCATGGAATAATGGATTTATACATGGCTTTTCTTTGTTTTGATGTCAACATTAGATATTGGCCGCTCTGCTCAATATCAGCGTCAGCCATTTAAACATTTAAAAGCCCATATTGTTCTACCACTAAAAACCCCATCGGCCTCACATGTTCAGTGCCTCTGTATGTAGCTGTACAAAAACGTTACTGGAATTAAAAAAGTCCAAAACGGGCAAAATTTGGATTAATATCTGATCAAAGAATGAATAAAACTATGAAAGTCAATGTCAGCTTTCAGTAACTGACAGTTCAGTAACTGACAGTTTTCTGACACTTTTTCCTAAGGAAGCTCAGATCTCTAAACATCTGCAGTAAGATGCTGCAGATGTTTTACCAGTCTATTGTGGCAAGTGTTTTATTTTATGCTGCAGTCTGCTGGGGAGGAAGTTTGGGGAAAAAGCAAGCAAGGAGGCTGGATAAGCTTGTGAAAAAGGCTGGCTCTGTGATCGGAGTAAGGATGGACTCTCTGGAGGAAGTTGTGGAGAGAGACACAATGAGGACGGTGGAGGCCATCCTAAACAACATGGATCATCCACTGC
>JAJHUR010077877.1:0-15482 GCA_027495735.1 Lutjanus campechanus | reverse complement strand
AATTTGAAGTTGTCCCTTAATTTTTTTTTCCAGAGCTGTAAATGCGCACATGCATGATCTTTATGAAGTAACAAACTGACATTTTTTGTGTTCTCTTTTTATTGGGAAAAGTATCGAAAAGTATCGAAATACATGTTGGTACCGGTATCGATACCAAAATGTTGGTATCGTGACAACACTAATTCACACTACCGGCAACAGAGCATCAAGCTACAACTCATTTTCAATAGCCAGCGACATGAAGCCAGGCACTGACATCCGACACTTGTCCCTGTGTATCGGCGTGAGCCATTACAATTAAAAGTTGAGCTGGCTTCAACCTTTTTGAAGAGGTGACACGTCATCCTGTCATATATATAGTTTTGTTTCACCACTTCCCCTTCCTGTCTCTCCACAATTCCTGTGCTGTGAAAACAACAGCTGTTAGTCAGTTTCCTTTTTTTTAACCCTACCATTTTTTCTCACAGTGACATAAATAAATACAGTTTGACAATTAATTTCAATTTAATTTTCATGACTAAATAATTTGTTGTTTGTTTGAGTTTTTTGGTAGAAGTAAAAAAGTCAAATTAATTAAACATTAAAAATTTATGGAACTGGCTTAAGTTCTATAGCAAAATCTCATTGCATTTGTTCCAGACATCTTCACTTCAACTGCAAAGCCACTGTAAGTAACCTGCACCGCCAGTGTTCTATTTTTATGCCTGTTAATATCACATAGGTGACAGCGTAACACACTCAGACCCCTGAAATGTCAACATGATTTTTTTTTACCTGACAGTCTGAAATGCACAGTGTGTATTGGCCACACCTCCGTGTGTGTACCTATAGACATCAACAGCAGTTAGACCAGAGTTATGTGCAGCTCCTTAGCTCATCCAAAAGGCTTTTAACACCTCCTGCATCTTTCAATACCCAACACATCTGAGTGAGTGCGAGTAACACATGTCACGCTTGCATGATGCACTCCAAACCGCACCAGCTCAGCTTGTTGTTGTGTGAGGAGGCTACAGTGCCATATACAGTGACCAGGCTGCCAGTTTACAGGAGGGAAACGAGAGCTGCTGGCCTGCTTTCTCACACTCCATTAGCTGACTCAAGATGAAGAGTCTGAGATCTTATTTGCTCTATTTTACCACCACGGTAACATAGGGACTGCAGGAGCACAAACGCACACTCACATCGAGCCTGACAGCTGTCTACTAAGACACCATGCCTGTCAGCCGACCTCAGTCGGCATCAGAAGTGGGAAAGACCAACCAATATAGCGCTGTGTAAACACCACAGACTACCCTCCTTCCATCCTTCGTTAGTTCGTTCCTATCACAAATCTGGAGCGTCTCCTTTTCTCCGTGTCTCTTTGATTACTTGTTTTCTCATCAGTGCCAGAGCTCAGCTGTGGCCGACATGCCGTCCTCATCGCTCGTCCCTGACTCGTTTCTGAGAGATGCCAGAGGCTATTCAGACTGAAAACATACTACTCTACACAAATATGCAACCATTCAAAGGCCACACACAGAGATACAAATGTTGTTATGGGCACTCATGGGTGACAGAGAGCGGGCAGACAACCCTGCGGTATGCACTGAATGAACACAATTTAATACAAACAATTAACACCACAATCTGGGTTCTAAACAACTACCACAAGAGCCAGTCAACACATTTTCAGGACAGTCTCTGCAAAAATTAAACACAGTAACTTTCACAAAGGCACTGCAGCAACCTACAAAAATTAAACATTGTAGGTGGGGTTGTTCCGATACCAATACCAGTACTTGGAAATGCCTCCAATACTGACTAAAATGCGATATTGGGTATCAGTGAGTATGCAAGCCTATGCACTGATCTAATACCATGTAGTTTATTAACCACAAAACCAGACCCAGCTACTCCCCACTAGTGTCCCATGAGCATTTTCCCCAAGATGGTGAAGTCATGTTCTTTGTCAGTCTTTCTCTGCATGTACTGGTTTATGTTTTACAAAGGGTTTGACTTGAGTCAGGCCATACAACAACGATAGCAATCATACCACATCCATACAGGGTTAGCAGTAAACAGCTATGTATCAAATCAATATTGGGAATTAAAAAACTGTATCTGAACAAATCTAATTGTGAGCTTCAGAAAGGTTCTACTCGCATATCCAGCAAATACAAAGCAACATTAAAATTAACTTGGGTCATGTTTGGGTATCTGGCTCTTTAGCAAACAAATGCTCCACTATGTTGACCAGATAACTCTGCTTGCTGTTTGGGGCGGGTAAGATACTTTCTCTTCATCAAAGTTTTTTTTACTGAAAACAGCTGCACATAAACCGAGGATGTGTTCTAATCAGAGTTAAGCAAAACTTTAAAATGAGTAAATACAGATTTAAAAAATACGCCGAGCTCTGTTGCAAATTAAAAACTAATTCATTAAATCCAAGTTTATTGATGCAACCTAAATTAAATTGTTTAATCCATATGGAGATGCTTGCTTACCCAAATCTAAAATAAACAAGCCTAGTTAGCTGACTCATGATGGCTCAGCAGAGAAGCTCTAATTTCTCTTCATTTGAGAAGAAATTGTGAGCCAAATTAAAGGAGCAGTATGGCCAAATAATAGAAGATTTAAAAACACACAACAACACAGTTAAGAAAAAAGAGGCTACCTGGCAGCAACTGGCAGACTGTTAACTGTGATCAACTATAGCGAAAAAAAGAAGAGATGCATTATAAAACTCAACTTGGGTTGAGTTTGTCCCTTTACATTGAGGAGCTTAATTATTATACTCAATCCATCGCAATATGGGTGCTGTTTTAAAAGTTAAACCTCCTCAAGCGTAAGCTTTAAGTTAATACTGGATTGCATTTGAAATTAGAGTTTAAAGTTTTAAAGAATTTAATTTAATCATGTTTTAAATCAAAACTAAATTAAGTTTAAAGAGAGGTTTAACTTTAATCTTTCTTAATTTTAAATTTTGGTGCACCATAATTTAAAGTTAAGCCACGATTTAATCATGTTTGAAAATTAATCCTAGTTGGTGCAAAAATACAATAAATAATATAATAAAAGACACTGTGTCTTGTTTGTCAAAATAACAATGGTACTTCGCTGCATCTGTGAGGTGGCCCGGTGATTATCAGGTAAGAAAAAAAATGAAAATCCACAATGACTAATGACGGAGTTATTGTAAATGGCTCTGCTGAATTACACTGATAAAACTAAACTGCTGCTCGTTAATGGAACTGTGTGTGACTGAGTGGTTGCCAATTGAGCTGTATTAGTTAATAAGCAGTCACTTTATACCTACAGTTAGTTGCTATGGTTTCCATTTTATAAAGCGCTTTTTTCCACTTAACCTTTGTTTCCCCTCTTCCTCATGTCTATTTTCTCTTTGTGCACCTGCTGAAGATTAAAGCGCAGTCGACGGTCCAGGGCTCTTTTGAATGCGGAAAGGCCGAGAAGGAGCCCGTTTCTATTAGCAAACATGGATTTGTGTGCTCAGGACTCTGTGTTCTCTGCCTCTTTCAGTTTTCCTTCCCCTTTTTACCCCCGACCCCTCCTCTGCTCTGCAGGGCCAACATCGAGCAATGTGTGTACACAAAAACCACAAGATTTTCCCATGTACAAATCACTTTGTTTCATGTTGTTTGTTTCCTGAGGCAATTTTCTTCACTATAATTTCAATGAGAAACATCTCGTTTTGATCTCTGTTCTGACACAGTCTGCAGAGTCCTACTTTGTCCTTTTCTGCCCTCACATCCTAATGCAGTAGTTGGTATTCCACACGGTGCGGCTTATATTCGGTGTAATACAGAAATGTCATTCGGCTTCACGCCTCTTTCTCAAACATTACCATACAAATAAAGGCAGGAGAACAAAAGGATCAGAATTTATGTTCTGCATAATTCTAAATAACGGATCGAGTGAGCTTCATGCATCACAAGCCCGCTAATGACAATAATAAAAGTAATAAAAAGCTGTCCATTACCAGCATGCAAGATATGTATTGGACTAAACTGACCTAATAAATAATTCTTTCTCATTGGTAAACACATTCAGTGAGGGAATTAAATATACATACTGCATCGCTGCATGATGGAGGTTTTTTTTTTTCAGGCATGTTTACATTCCAGGTTCAAGAGTTCAGTTCAGGAGTTTATTACTGGATGAAACCATTATATGTTTTACAAACGCACGCAACGGTCTATATGTTCTTGTAATGTATTATTTGAATACCACACAACATAGCCTGTATGGTTATATAACAATAATAGGCAGCTGCTCAGGCACATCCATTACTTTCTCTCATATACTCACTGCATATATAAATTGAATCTCAGTGCTGCTGCTGCTGCTGCTACTCTTTGGATGAGTCAATTCAACATATTGTTTTTGTTCAAGAAGTCAATTTCACGGGACAATTTTAGAGCATACAACACTCTATTCATACATTTTGCTCTGAAAAGAAACCTTTAACAGGGAAAAAGAGAAAGAACTCTTCCAGGATGGATGGACATTCAATTGATTTCAGGAGTAGAGAGGACAGAAATGAGAATAGAAATGGTAACTTTATGAAACAAATCATGCCCACTTAATGCAGAGATTAAGCATTTGACTGGGGAGACTGTTTATTGTTCCAACAGCCCATTATTCTGAGACCCCAATAGTCCAAAAAATGTCCCATTAGACTGAAAGCCCATTTGTGCCACAGCTCATTATCCTGAAAACAAATGCACATGCTCGGAAGAGCCATCGCTTGGAAAATACACACTCTCCCTGCAACTGTTAGTTCAGAGACTGCCGGCCCTGTCCATGGTTCTGAAATAGTGGGGGTTATCATTTTGGTCATACACCAAATGACGTTTCAAATGATTTAACTGTTGCAGACAAACTGCTCATGTTGGAATAAAATCATGAGTGTTTAACCTCAGTTGTTGCATGACCCTGTCATCGGAGGTGTTAGATTTTGGCTGATTGAAAACTCAGTCTGAGCTGTCTTAATAGCCTACACTCTTTTTGTTGTTTTGGCAAAATCAAACATGTTTGATATTAGTTATTAAATATTAGAGTTAAGAAGAATCTGTACTTTCAGAGCATTTGTTTTCAGGACATCAGGCTGTGGGCTTCTGGTCCAGTTGGACATTTTTTGGATTGTTGGTTTTAGAATAATGAGCCGTCAGAACAATGGCATGGTATCATGTGAGGAGCTCTCTTTTAAATTTCTCAGTTACTTTTGTTGTTTTTTGTACATACAAAACCATTAATGCCTTCAAGAAATCTCTCATCATAAATAATTATGATAAGAGAAATGTGTAGTTTTATTGTGTTTACTCATAGGCTAGAGGATAACACCACTGAAACTCATTCAGTTGCTGTAAAATCATCCATTGTTCTTTATACTTGTCAGTTTTCTGTATTTTCTTAGCAGAGCCTACCAGTGTGCAGATTAAGCTAAAATACAGCACCCAGCTGTTAAAAAAAGGAGCTTGGATTCTTTTCCCATTGATGTTTGAGATCAGTACTTCATGAGGATTATTTTTGTCCAAAATGCTAAATTCCATCATCTCCAAAAGAAGTCAGCACAATAGATGGAGAATTTGCAGCTGTTGTGACTTTAAAGAGCTGTAACATTTTGGGATTCAACACAAAAACGTTTGATCCACACTATCTCCCTCTCCTCATTTGGAGCATGGCTTAACCGAGCCGAATGAAAAGCAACACTATCTCATTGTTTCAAAAGCAGATTATCTGTGACTTCAAAACCCCCACTTTAGGCAATGCAACACATTGCTGCGCTGTATCCAAGTCACTACTCCCGTTTCACGCCATAAAAGATTCTGAAAAAGGAGGAGTGTTAATCTCTTTCCCAATGCAAACCCACTGGAGGAAGGTGGAATCTGCCTGTTTTGTGTTGGAGAATGATCTGCAGCAATACAGTCTCTCTGTATCTGTCTCCATCCCTGCAAACACTAAGTGCTATCTGTAGGTGAGTCACACATGTGTTTGAGCGTGTCTGAGAGAGTCTGCCAAAGATTTCACACACTGGCTGACTGCTACCTTGTCATTCACACGGAGGCTGGGGATGAGTGGGTGAAGCGTATTGTCACAGGGGTGTGAATGTATGTTTGTATGCGAGTGTGCATGACACACGGGATGCCCAACGGTACCTTGGACACGTTTGTTCCCCGTGTCTCCTGTCAGGCCTCTGTGGAGTTGTTTCTTACTTTGAGCCCTTTCATCCTCATCTAAAATCTCCCCCATATCGCCTGCCCTGCTCCCATTTTCCCTGTCCTCCTACATGAGATTGAGGATTTACTGCCCTCATTGCAAAAGTTGCTCTCTCCTTTAGAGCCTCATGAAAAACTTTTCTGCCAAATGGAACAAAACTGAAATAAAACATATAATAAATATCACAGATAATGTGGTATCCCTTGTACTGTATATGGCTGCACTATTCTACATATTTGTAAATGTTTGCAGGTGAACATCATCATTATCACTTCAAAATTGTTGAAGCTGTGTCAGTATCATCAGTGTATGACCCTTACTTGTTAGGAAATCATCCACATTCAAATGGAATATACAACTTGTGATGAATTAAAGAAAAAAAACAGCATTAAATGTCTTAGTATGGTCTTAGTATGGCCAAAGCTACATCAGTTTTGTTCCACTGCACTATGTATTTATCCTGCTAGACTGTTCACTATGTTTAGATGTGTACACGATACTTAAACATCCCAGTTACACCATGCCACAGACCCACTTTCCTACTTCTATTTTTTGTTTGTAATTGTACTTTTTGCTGTGTGTACGTGACTATGTTGTATTTGTGTGTTAGCTCCTTGGGCCGTAAAAGACATTTCGTTCCTGTATGTTATATGTTATATATATACATATATATATATATCCTTAGATATAGGATATATCTTAGATATAGATTCTACAAGATTTTATCTAAAATGCCATTCTTACAAAACATATTCCCAGCACAGCATGATTCACATACTGTAATTTTTAAATTCAATAAAATATTCAGCATTCGTGCCCTGTATGGAAGCATCTAAATTATTTTTTTCTCCAGTCATTCATGTTTTTCCTTTGTCATCCATCTATAAATTTTTAATCTCAATGCCACTGCCCCAGTCACCATTCAATCTCACATTAGCATCTAGATGGTATTTTTTTCTATTCTGCCACCTGCAGTTGGTTGGTTTCAGTTGAACATTCTTGTTGCTAGTAGCAACCACTGCTGGCAGACTTCCAAAGCAGTTACACTTTAACTGATATGGTTACATCCACTATTTTGTTAGATCTGTGACCTAAACTACACCTAAAATACCCTTGTTAAATGGCAGGAGGTTTTTGTTTGTTTGTTTGTTTGTTTTTTTACAGCTGTTTTGTGATTCTTGATTTATATTTTATTAAATTTGCTTTTCTGTGATCAGTATACTGCTAACCAAGCTAGCTATTACACTTGTTGTCTAATGCTAATGTGTACTTTTATGTTGTTGGCACTGACACTGTACATTTATGGGTGATTTTTTATTTATTTTTTAAAATCATTATTGTTTGTTGCTCAAAAGGCCTACTTTTTACTGTGTTACACATGCTTCAAGTTGGGACCTCAAAAGCCAATTTGGGCCTTCAACCTTCTTTGGAAGTGTGTTTGACTCTCTGCACAGCTGTGCACTGCCCGCACGTCTAAATCTAAGACATGGTTAGCATTAGGAGTTTGACATAAATAGCTTACTTTTGCTATTCATGTCTGTCAAATGCACACAACATCACAATCCCCAAAAGGTCTTCAACTACAAAGCAGCTAGTTTTATTAAAGACCACAAACATTGTAACACCAACAACAATCCTCCAAATTAAACAACAAAATACGTTGTTTGTGACTGCCCTTTGGAATGATGCACACAAACATATTTTAATCTGACACCTCTATCAGCAGAACAATAACATTTTTTGTTTAAAAAATAAATCCAGTTTAGGACAAGACAACAATATGGTTAAGGTTTCGTTAGGTTCAGATCCAAAGTAAAAAAAACTTCTGAGAAATCAATCTTCAAAATCAGGAAAACATATTGTGGTTTGGGTTAAAATAACTAGTTTGTTAAGGTTATGTGACATTTGTCACTATATGAATACATGGTGAGGGTTTTGGAATGTCATGGTTAAAAGAAACAAATGTTAGAAGGAAACAGAAAACAAACAGCAGTTTCCTGTGTTAAAGGAGTTATTTGCAGCAACTGTGCTTTCAGAAATGAGTACTGCAGTCCAAATAGTGAGTCGGAGCTGTAGAAGGTATTTTAAATAGGTTGAACCCCTATTTAATACACCGTCTATGGTTGAAGCAAGTTGTTTCTCCCCACCCCGTCCTCCCAACGACGTGAAGAAGCTCAGGCTGCAGAGGCACTGCAGGAGGACAAGACGAGAGCAACATTTTAATTTGGCAATAACAAGCAATTACTGTTTATAATTATTGTCTGTCAATATAAAGTTGGCTGAAAAAGCTGAAAGAACACACCCATATTATATTAATATAACATCGAAGATTTCTTATTACTTGCATCACTTAGTGTTGCTGCTTGGGCATACATAACTTGTAATAGTGACAGAAACATTCCCACAAGTCAACATTTATGATAAATACACTTAACACGTTTTATACAATGAAATGCACCTTGTCTTGCATGATTTATCCACCATTTATTCATCTTCTCTGAGTTGTATTCAAAACTATCAGCATCTTCCTCGTTCCCATAATAAAATGTTATCTTTTCTGCATTCCATCATATATTATCTGATAAAATGCTGCAGAGTTCTGCTGTGTCACTCTGTCTTACTGCCTCAGGGCCGCAGCCTCCTCCCTGCCTTAGTAACAGATATATCTTTATTCAGAACTGGCCCTGTTCAGGGGCAGGACATCAATCCGCTTTGTGTCTGCAGCCTCTGCTTCGCCGTGCCTCGCCGCTCTGCTTCTTGCCTCTCTGGGTGGGGCCTGGTTATTGAATTGTCTGTGGCTTTGTTTTGGCTGGCAATCTCTCCTCTTTTTTCCTCCCTGCTCCAAAATCATGGCCCATTTATTCTAACCCAATTATTATTGAAGCCTGGCTGAGCGGAGTGATAGATGGTACTTTGTTAGAGCCTGGCTATTGCTGACACACATCATGCTTCAGTTGCAGAGGCACCGATTAGTCTTACACACACACACACACACAGAGAGAGAGAGAGAGAGAGAGAGAGAGAGAGGGAGAGAGGGAGAGAGAGAGAGAGAGAGAGAGAGAGTGCAGAAATTATCCTAATTTATGAGGGATGACAATTTTATTAATTAACATGGTGGTGTGAGGCAATAAAAAAAGATGCGAACATGAATGGCTTGACTAATTGGGCTATAAGTGTGAGGGAGGTTTTTGTTTTATTGTGTGTGCTTTGTTTTGACACGGCCGTAAGTCACAACACAACAGAGACAAAAGACAAGGTTTAACTGGAGAGAATTTTTGTGTAGAAGTAAAAGTAGGGCTGCACAATTAATCAAAATATTAGCAAAATTGCAATCTGGCCAAGTACAATATCCAACGTGCAGAAGGTGCAATTTTTGATAAATTAAAAATGTGTGACAAAACAGCATTATGATGAAGTCCTGAGTTGCATGTAAGACCCCAACGAATGTCACATCATCATGATTTTATAGTTTTTTCAGTTAAAATAAAAATGTTGATGCAAAAATGATCATTCCCACTATTGTAGTCAATTTAAATAAATTTATCAATTCATATTGAATCTGATTATTTGAAATACTTTCAATAAATAATTTCAATATTGGTCTTGTTTTTTGTTTTTGTTTTTTTTAAATAAGCCTAAGGGTTCCATTAAGGAATCTTTAAACCTTTAAACCTTTGGAATATAAAAAAGTTTGTGGTAGAACCCCTGGGTCCCTTTGTTAGCTCCCTCAGAAGGAGAGGGTCTCCGGGATGGGACGGGTGGAGCCATAACACCAAGGAAGTGTCCTCTGTAGAACCTCTCATAGGGGGTTCGGGGTGAAACCTTTAACAGATGGTTCTAGATATAACCCTTTATGCTGAGTTTTAGGTAGAATTCTCTAAGAGGGTAATAAAAGGTTCTAGCTGAAAAGGGTTCTCCTATAGGGACAAGCTCAAGAACCTTTTATAGTTCTAATTAGCATTTTCATCTCTAAGAGTGTGTTTAGTTAGGTTAGGTTTCTTACTGCCGTGATATAAACTTGTTATATTTATCTTTTAATAAGAATCTAAAACTGTATGCCCTCAATGTTTTGTCAGTTGTCCCTGTGCTTTTGAAATAGTTAGAAATTCCAGTATCATGACAACACTAATTTACCACTAATCATGAATCATAATATCCCAATCTCTATTAAAGTAATCACAATAGGATTTTTTTCCCCCACCATATTGTGCAGCCCCAAGTAAAAGTTAAGAAAACACCAAATTTTTGTCTGCAGTCAGATTTATTTATAAGAGATAGCCTCCTATAGTACATTCCCAGTCAGACTGCTGATAGGTACCTTTAATCAGCCCATTTCTCTGAAGCGCTCATGATCACACTGCACATGTTGACGAGATTGCCGGGCTGTACTAATCCCACTGGATGATCCTGTCTGCTTGTTAGACTCAAACAGACTGGAATCACACCACAATGACCTTCTCTTTACCTGGTGTTACCTACCCAATAACTAGCTCGCTGTTCTGCTGTTGCCTCATAATGAGGACATCGCCTACTTTCATATTTGCAGCTGTCGCTTTGTGGTATTTTTGAGATCCTGTGCTCTGAGTCCTACAATTATCGTTGATATGGTTTGACAAGAACACACATATACAGTATATACTGTATATATATTGCACTCAGTGATGCAAAGCACAAGACAGTTTTTATTATTTTGTAATAAATTGCATGGAAAGATCCAAACTAAGAATGAATTTATTCTACTATTAATTTCTGTCTGTTTATATTGTTACATATTGCAGCTTAAATCTGCACTCAATCTTGTCCAAGAAAATAAAAAACCTTTAAAGTCACATTTTGGCAAATTATTTCTTAATTACAATGAACATCGACGGTGCAATCAATTCTGAAATAAATCTGAGACTTAATTCTTAATTGTTCTCACTTGGTCAAAAGCCCCAGAACAAGAGTAAGCAGACCGTGAATTAGGAGTGTTTTTTCAACAGCTGCCAAGCTTTACATTTGTCAACCCCTGAAAGGCACAAGGTAGATTTATTTATCATTTTACTACGCGGGTTAGTATAACAAGATTCAGTTGCAATTCACTTTTGGCTACTTAAAAAAACAAACAATAAATTGAAGTAACTAATTACAACAGATCAAATTACTCTAATTCAGCCATTTTTGGACACATTTGAGTATTTTTTCAAGACTAATTTGACTACTACTACTACTTACTTGTACTAGTATGCATTGCACTATATAATCCACTTAATCATGATTAAGTAAAGAATAAGCCTACAATCCGAATTAATATCCAAACCTTTTTATCAGCATTTTTTTTTTTATCTGAGGCTATCTGATTGCAAATTGGCAAATGAAAACCATGCAGCAGGCACAGGTTTGGAGAGGTGACTGTGACCACGGAGCAGAGTCAGGAGTTTGAGTTGGGAATAATTTAAATTGAAGATTTGGAGAAACAGAAAACCGCTTTTTTGATTAATTGCCTGCTATTGATAATGCATTACACCAGCAGTGTTTCTTGTAGTTGAGTACTATTTTAGTAATGTAATATAACTTCTTCTTGTGTTCATTTTCTGCTACTGCAAATGTTATATACAAGAATTATATACAATAGCACAGACATGGGCCATTGTGATAGTTTGATGGTGTAAGAAGAAAAAACTACAAACTACTGATGCCGTGTTCATTCATCATAATAAATGAATATGTCGCCCATGACTCTTCGATGCATTTTTCATCATTTTTGAATGACAAAGAGGCATATGCTTCATACCGTCTACTAAATACTTTTTAGCAAATGCACAGTTTTTTTTGGAAATGATAATGTGATTCTTGATGTAATTTTGATTTCCTAGCGTCATGCTCGTGTATAATTGCTGTGTGGATGCTTGAATGGACACATGGAAGAAATTTGGAAAGGATGGCTGGACATGTTCAGTAAGTGAAGCAGTGGGGAGCAGGGTGAATACATAATAGAACAGAATAATTGGTTGGAAAACTAAATTAAATTCACTGCTCTCTGCCTCAGCACAAATATCTAAATTATGAATCAGCTAAAATGAAGCCTCATTTTCCTTAGATATCATATTCAAAGCCTGATAGCACTGGCTTTGTTTCTTCTCTATCCAACATTTCTACTCAACTACTAGAAGGTGTGTTACATTCGATCATGGTAGCTATGTTAATCGTGAGCCTAATATTATCCTCTCCAAGGGCAGCGAGGGGTGATAAGAAGTCAGAGTGTAATGAACATATGGCCATCCTAGCTTGTGAGCTAAATGTCTCCCAGCTCGCTCCACAGCGAGGCTTCCTCTCCTGGACTGGAGGAGAAGCGCTGCCTGCATGTCAATGAGCCTAGTTCCCTGTTAACCAACTGAGTGCACAGGGTCTCTTGTCTCACACACACTAGCTACCATCTGCACCCTGAATGGGCTGCTCTGAGGGTGTGTGTGTGTGTGTGTGTGTGTGTGTGTGTGTGAGAGAGAGAGAGAGAGAGAGAGACGGTGGAGGAGGAGAAAAAGAGACCTCTTCAGAGGATGGGCTGCAGTTAACCCCGTGCACACGCCTGTCTTACAGCCTGCTGCTTTGAGAAGCAGGGAGATCATTGAGAAAAAAGATCTATTTTTAGACATGAAATAGGGAGGGGACAAGCATGAGCGGTGTGCACATGGACGCGTGTGTGTATGTGTGCATGTGTGTTTGATTCTATGGCTGAGCATGATGTGTAGTGATAGTCTTTTCCAAAACAACGCAGCAGAAGAGGCACAAGCTATCTTAAACTTCACACGCGATCATATAAGCCACACATGAGTCCTGGAGAAAAAAACACACATACACACACACAAATCTGGATATCGTCCTATTGTGCCTGCAGCTAGGCCTGACAGCGGTGTTGGACCTACATCACACACACATACACAGATACACACACAACCTCCCTAGCAACGGGACACGTGATGCTGGTATTGTATGCCCAACCTTTTCACGTTCTCTCTCTCTCTGTCTCTAATCCATGTCTTTCATCCTGACAGGTGCCAGCGGCTGGTGAACCAGGCTGCAGATTGATGATTAGAGTGGGCAGAATGGACACATGGACTGGTACCAATCTGAGGTCACGTAAAAGTCTGTTTGTCTGTTGGGGAGGAAGAGTTTAGTAATTGCAACTCAGGCTAAAAGTTCATCTTTCGCTCAGAGGCTAGTAGGTAATCATCACAGTACACATAAGGCTTATCATATAATCCTATACAGAACCAAGGAGGTTTGTTGTGGAAAGAGGATCTTTTATGCGTGGGCAAGACAAGTATCACCGAACCTGAGGGGGGCAGGAGAGGTGTTGCAAGATAAACATGAAATAATTAACGAAATAGAAAAGCTGTAATAACAAACTCTGATCTTTGTTTTTATCCCTTGTGAATTGACTGTTGGCTAAACCCTGCCCTCACAAAGTGATTTTCCAATCGTAACTTAGCAACCGCAAGTAGGCATGCAGGCCTTTTAAGAGTTTAGAGGGTCCTGTCTTTCTCAGACTAAACATAAAAGAGCAAAATTGGAAGAAATAAGTAAAACATTGTGTTTGTCAGCTCTAACTTAAGCTGCAAATGCTACAATCAGTGCTCGAAATTAAGCATTCCCGTTAGTCTGGGACAGTAAAAATAGCAACTGGAACACAAAAATACATACCATTACGAATGAAACTATTACATGTGTCATGAAATACATATCATTTTGATTGTTGGATTTTCAAACTGAAACCAGTACAAGCTCAACGCTATGTAACATGTACGCATACACACTGCCGTGGTTTTTAAAATAAAATTAAGTGTTGACAATAAGATACGAACAAACTGTTGAACAGATGAACAAAATGTTGGCCCTCATTCTTTTCTCTTGTAAAATGGAAAAGGAAAACAGCAAAACAGAGTGGAACATGTAGCTTAAGCCCCAGTTTTTCAGCAGTATATCATGTATTGTATGCAGCCATAAAGTGCATATCTAATACCCTTGCACAGGGTTCATGTTTTAAGTACAAGTCAGCACAAAATTCAGCTGAAGACAGACTTTCAACAAATGCATGGAGCTAACATTAATTGGCTAGCTAGTTACTGCAAATAAAATGTGCCATAGACCGTTATTTCAGCCGATGGTTATCGGCTACAAATGAGAAGCCTGCTTTTGTTCAATTCTGTGTGAAAGTGAAGACCTATTTTATAAACTTAGAGTGATAAATCTGCCACTGTTAAACTGTATACGTGTCCCTCTAAGCCTGACAGTTACTAATGGGGGAGAGGCTTAGTTAAGGGTAAATTACTGGATAGTTTTACTTTTGCAGGTCACTAAAAAGATGATTCAAATAACACATTGGGGGAAAAAATCAGTGGTTCTCTGCACACGTCCTGGAGTACATAAATCACTGCACCCAGTGACTACCGTGTTTCAATCTTCTACTGACAGAGCCTAAAAGGCATCAAAGCTGATACATTTTAATCTCGTACAACACATTGGTGCTGCATACTAACCAAAGTGACAACATATGAAACGCAAGCCATCGTACATGCACACACAGACCCAGTCAGTCACATTACCATATTTTCATTAGCATGCATGCAAGTGCTCGCACACACTAATACCCCTCCCCAGTCTTTACAGTTTCTGTCATGTAAAGAGGCATGTAAACATTAATGCATTCAACTGGAGAGACGTCTTTGAGTCTATAATCTGACTGAGTCTGGCACACAGCATATCTTCTCCAAGACAGAACAAAGTGGTAATACTACATCAGAAACCCACAAGCTTTTCAACCACCCTCACAGCCACGATCGATTTCTCAGTGAAACCAAGATATCAGTTCTTTTTTGTAATACCTCCAAAGATCCGTCCACCCTCTCTAAATCCATTTCAACTCATTCTCAACCCTCAAACAATGTTACACCCCGTATTCCTCCTCCGTCACCCAATCTCAACTCCACACCTCTCTTTCATCTGCGGCACCAGCTTGTTTTCAGTCCCCGCCCCCTTCAAAACAGTGTCCCCAGTCTCGACCTTTCCTACTGATTGTGCGCTGACCCTGCAAAAAAGCAAAGGCGTTCTTTCGGTTTTAATTATTCATGTGCGATGAGAGGCTCCGGGCCGGCTCCTCTCCACTGCAAGCCAAGAAAAAAGGGCTTCTACAGTAAATGAATGTGTGTGTGTGTGTGTGTGTGTGTGTGTGTGTGTGTGCATGTCTGCCCATGTAACTACTGTACCATTTTGTATCAGTGTGCCTTTTT